>JAPYZL010059778.1:0-14569 GCA_030522825.1 Platygaster orseoliae | reverse complement strand
ATAAAACTCAAAATCAAAAAAGATATTCAAGTTTAAAATCTGAGAAATCTGATTGGTCGAAACTTGTAACACGAATATCTTTTTTGTTTTTGAGTTTTACAAAAAGTGGTAAAGGACTTTTTGACTCGAAATTGAAAAAGGAATTCAGGATTTTTTTTTATCGCGGACTTTGGGACACTCTGTATAATTTTTTAATAAATGTGTTTCCTACTATCTAATGATAAATTATTCTGACAACATATTTTCATTCTTTATTTGATTCATGAATCGATTTTTTTTTTATGATTTATCATTTTATTTTTGATTTGTTTATTTATACATAAATTGATAAGCGTGTGTTAATAAAATTCCAAAAAAAACAACCCAATTATTAATTACACAACTAGTAAATCAATATTGCCAGAAAAACAAATTTCAACAAATGCTGTTTCAGTCTTGTTCTCACAACGTTTGTTTCGATTTTGGTTGATTATCTTGTCATTAAGATCTCTTACTCCAGTAATTTTCGTCATTTTCTATTCATGACTTTTTTACTGATTTACATCAGGTCTTTCAGTCAAATCATCACTGACAGATTCCATAAGTCAAAACCTTATCAATTCAGATTTAGGAACTAAATTCAGAACTATTCATTAAATGCTATTTCCAATCAACCCCTCTGAAATAAAAACCCTTCCCACCACCGACTCCACCACCCTTCTCCAAAATTCCCAAGTTCCTCGTAAATCCCCCAACCTGCAATTATCCATAAAACAGCCATCGCAATCGCGAAATCGCACCCATTTCGCAATTACTCGCTCACCTCACAGCTAAGTGAAACACTCCCCTACGAAGAAAAATCTCTCAAGAAAAATAGCTCGAATATAATAAACGTTAATCCGACGCGACGGAACTTTAATTCCGAAAACAAGCCAAGATAAATCGGCCACGGTTTCATAAATCACTTTCCGAAGAATACCCCGAGCAGAGTAACTTTTTACGCGTCCCGGGGAAAAATCATGAATATAAAAAATTATGTAATGTCGCGCCAAATCGCGAGAAGGGAAGGGCTGAAAAGATAATCCCTGATAACAGCGAAAACGCGTTACGGCGCCTTGGAGCGTACGCGAGGTCTTTTTCAAACGTCGTCGCCGAGGAAATGGGGTGGGATCGGGGGTAAGGGGGGCTGTGGGGGGAGGGGGATTCGATAGAGAATGGGAAAAAAGAAGCGAAGGTGTACGTGGGCGGACGTTACGTGACGCTCGTAAACGCGCGCTATTGCGTGGACCGGGGTACGCGATATTCGCTTATAACTCGCGGGCGACGCATAAATCTCGGACAGTTGGCCTACTCACGCGTGTAGTCGCTCGAGTCACGGGCCCTCAGCTCCGTAACGTCAGTTGCCAAAGCGCCGCGTGATCAATAACAACCGCCTGCATAATATGAAATACATTATGCTAATGAGGCCATTTGATTAAGATATCCCGGCAGCGCATTTCATTACGCTTACCTCGAGCTTTCCATTGTCATTGTTTGGGTGAGGATTTTCATAAATAATCACGCACAAGCACTTTGTAGGTTTATGGATCTGGTATGCAAAAGTAAGAATTCGTACGGCGTACACTGAGGGAAAAATTTAGTATTTTTCGATGTATTAATGGTTTACACAGAGTAAACTGGTTTGGTTACGGCAACCATTGATTTAGTTAAATATGGACCAACCAAAGTTTTGGATACTACGACCAAGCCTTCTGTTATAGCAACTTTTATGGTTATCATACTACAAATTTTGGTTGCACTACCCAAAACTTTGGGAGGCTCATATTTTATTAAATCAATGGTTGCTGTAACCAAAATTCTCTCTCTGTGTACAGTTAAGGAATATTGTAACTTTAACAATATTTTTGCAGAGTTTGGTATTTTTTTAAGCTTATTGCAAGATTTTAAGTGGAAATTTTCATAATTTAGTTGTGATTTTTATCACTAGGCTGGTTTGATCATGAAAAGTTGTCTTTTCGATATTCCCAGTTAATTAATTAATTTTTTTTAACATAACAAGGCTTTTTTGTCATACAAGCATAAGTAAAGATGTATATTTTTGGATGATTATTTATTATTGAGGAGCTTTTTATTTATGTGATGCTAAAAAAAACTGCTTTTGAAAAGGGCTTAAAGAGTAGCCGAAACGTCTACGTTTTTATTTTAAAAAAAGAAATAAATTTACCGGAAATATCCAAAAGATAACTTTTGATAATTTTTATATAGTAAAAATTACTTTACATATATGCAAGATTCATAGAAAAATTTCAAATGTTTAATATGTAGAAATTAATAAATAAATCTGCAAACTACTTTGCTACACGAAATATAAAATCCATATGCGGTAAAAAATCGATTTCATAATTGACGGTTTGTAATTGATAGTTCCAGTTCGCGCGATATGAACAGGTACTAAGCAATATTTATTGGAATAATGTGGAATCTACAATATACTTTTGTGATATTATAAATTCAAAATTTCTATATATTAGACAAGAATACATACAACAATATAGCAAAAAGAACCATACGGATTGGAATACTAGGAAAACTTGTCTTGTTAAAATGTGGATTAGTGGGATTAACAAAAATATTGCAAAAATTATAACAGAAGCAATGTAAATAATGCAATGAATTTCAGAGTTGAACCATCATTTATTTAGTACTGCAATATCATTTGTCAATGTTAACTATTTATAATGTAACATAAATGCAATATAGAAATATCAAAAAGTATAATGTTCCTAATTATTCTATAGTGAAAAAATGTTATTGTAACTATTCCTAGCTTTCATTCTAAACCTAAACAATATTGACAAAATCTTCGCTGATTTTTTATTGGTTGATAATAAAATCACTATTATTTTATTTACACTATCAGTCAAATTTACAGAGTTTACCTCGTTTACGAATTTTTCATTCATCCATTTTCAAAGTTTTTTAATACCGCACCTCTCATAAATCTACTTATTTTTAATTTGATTTATGCATCTCAATTATATAATAATTTTTAGAAATTTTGATGAATATTTAAATTCATTTTGAAGTGGCAACTGTTTTAGTACGCTCGGTTCCATTTTTAAGAAAAACAAAATTTTCATACAAGCATTGCACTCAAGCAAATCATTATTTCAACTTCTAATTATACAGTTTTTGTATACTTACTTCATACGTAAAACTTGATTTATATTATCAAATCAGATTTTCTTGATACTCCTCGGTATTGCAAAGTTATACAAAATTTATATTTTTATATTTTCTTTCTTGTTCATCTGCATATTTAACTGTTCAAACGAATAAAGTAAAAAAGCTTCAAGTTCACTGATGCAGATAATTTTTTGGAATTTCACTTATGGATTAGGTAGGCTGAAACAGCAGAGATTCACATTTAATTATGACCATGAGTGTGGTAATTGTTCAAAAATGTACTTTGTTTTTAATCAAACTTACCAGTTCCGAAGTCGACACAGATACTTCTCTAAAATTTCCCAAATGATTTTTGACTCAAATCATATAAGTTTTCCGAAAAAATTGATCGATATTAGATTTCCTGATTTCATATAAAACCGGTGAACCTATACTTTTGACTGTGGTGTATATGCAACACATAATCTTACTTTTAAAACCAAAAACGATGTGGTGAAATAACTCTTTATGATGAACCTGAATTTTTATCCTTCTTTCTTTTACTCTCCTTGAACTCCATTCAGCAACTGCTAGAAAATTTTCAACTCAAATTACAACACTCAACCTAAGTCAAAAGAGTAACTTAATGCTTCCAAACCCACTCTACAAAGTACCAACGTCCATAAATCGAAAATCACGAATCTTATTAACCCCACCTGGTCAGGACAATGAATTTTTCCACTTTCGAAAACTTGATTAAAGCGATAAAATTGGTTGTACTCAAAGGAAGACTTGGAAATTAAACGGCAGTAAATACAAAGAAAATTGATTCCCCGGACCCATTTCCGTCATGTCGACGTCGAGCGAAACACCGGCGAACTTCTACTCGTATTTCCCCTAGGATTTACCTTAGATGCTCGATAAAATTCGCAAATCAATGACAATTACATCGATTTCAACCATGCTCGCCCGGGCCGGGCTCCCATTTACACGATTTCGTACTCTTCCGCGCATTACACGCTACCTGGATAATTCATAAAACCCTCGAATCTCATGAGAGTAAATTAATGAAGTTTCGACGCAACACGCTAACGGTTATTGATTTCGTCGACTGTTTCTCTTTTTCCGGTCCAACGTTTTCAGTCGCTACGATCGGTGACCGCTTTGGGGAACAATATGCGCATGAAGCTACTCATTGGAGAAATTCAGAACGATCCGAAAATCACGTGGTTTACAAACGGTTTTTTATAGTTCACTTCCTAAAATTTTGAGTGTTTGTGACGTATTTATAATTAACAGTAATAGGATATTGCAACTATTACAATGTTATTGCAGGTCTTATAATATTGTACAGTAATGAAAATTGTTGTATTGTACAAATTACTGCACTAAAAAACTGATTTGATTCACATAAATAAATTTTTATGCCATACAAATAAATTTCAGAATACAGTTTATTTTTTACAATAGAGTGAAAACAATTACATTTAAAAAGTGCGAATTCATTTCAAATGATCTATCTCTTGACCAACTTACTTTTAACTTAATGGCTTATTTTACGCCAGATTATTCTGGCATGAATCTAGACATAATTTGTAACCCTTGCACGGTCTTCCTTGATAATTTTCTTGTCCTTCTCCACGTCGACCAGGGTCTCGTCGGTTAAATCTGCCTCGTGCTTCGTAGTTGACTTTTACAAATCAGGAGATCGTGACACGCTCGTCTAAAATAAAATAAAAGAGAAATAAACTGGCAAGAAGGTAGTTGGCTTTGGGTGGAAGAGAATCAGGCAACTCGAGTTGAATTTACAAGGGAATTTTCGACAAAGAAATTTTTTCGTTAATGTTTGAAAATGCTAATGAGGGTTTTTTTTATTACAAAAAAGATTTTTTTACAATGAGTGATCGTTTTTAGATTTTTTGGTTACTACATTTATAATTCTAAAATTATTTTACGTTGTTACTTACGTCTTTTCTAGAATTTATTATTAATTTCCCTTAAAACTTTGCTCTTGATATAAAATTAGAATTCCTCAAGAAACTGTTTCAGTTTCCACGAAACACGAAATACTCGCTCTTTTGCATGTAAAAGAGCTTAGGAAAGCATCATAACATTAAGCCCATGTAAACCTAGTCGAGCGTGAAATTAGATTCGAAAAAAAATTGCGCACAGTAGATCGTGAGCGTAATTAAAATAACTTCGTTAGGCGACCCGGCGAAATTTCAGCCCGCGACCTGGTTATTTCTGCGCCACCTGAAATTCACAGGGAACGAATGTTTCATCCCCACCACTCTAATCTCCCATTATTTCCATAAAAAAAAGAACGCCGGAATGAAGTAAAGAGAAAGCTTAGGTTGTTGGGCAAACTTTTTGACACGACAATTTTACTATTATTCCTGGATCTAGAAACTTTCACAACAATTTCCCTTTATTCCCAGCAGCCAAGATTTCTATATGAGAGGAGTTTTCTTTTGTTCTGAGTTTCGGAGATGGTTTAAATACGCTTTGAAAGTTGCGGCGAGTGTTGTGCAGAGTTGGGAAATTTTCGCTATGGAAAAGACTACCTAAACATGACCGAAAATTTCGTTTCTGAAGATAAATAGAGAAAAGAGGATGAAAAAGAATTTAGGCATTTCTGAGTATTTCTTTTTATTGCTAATAAATAAGTTTATCCTTTACTTTGGGTTTTTCAATTATTATAAACAAAAAAATTCAAAATGAGAAATTCTTGTTCATTTTACATTCTTAAAGTTTGAAAATTTCTAATTATGAACTTCCAGTATAGCAAGACGAGGAGTTTGATTGTGACAGAACGATTTGAAAACACCCTCATTTGCACGAATAGAGTGAATGTTTGCTCGGCTATAGTCAAGTGTTACGAGTCGTGCAAAACGCTTAATCGAGCGAAGAGTTCATTTTGTTTGTTATCGAGTACGATGCATCAAACGTTCATCAATTCCGGAAAATCAAGTTGTTGATGGTCGGTCGATTGGGTGGAAATTCGCGTTTCACGATGAAAATTTCTCTGTGAACACTATTGAAAAGTGAAGCACAGTGACTTTTTTTAACGAGTCCCTGATTTTCTGTGGACAAAGGTATTTTTTTTATTTTTGGAAGGCCAAAAAATGTGCAATATTTGCGGTTTTTTTTTGTTTTTTCGGAATTCAATGTGATTCCTCTCATGTTTCAATAGAAATTTACGTCTAAATAAATATAGAGAGAGCAATTTTTGTTTGTTTTAGGTTCGAGAATCGTTTCCAATGGTGGACACCAAAAGTGGTAAGTTTTTATGGCTTTTAAATTGACACGTGACTTCCAACAATCGAATTTTTTCCGGCGTTTTTTTAATCAATGTTATAAAATACGCCTTATTTTCTGCGTAATGTAGAAATTTTTTTTTGAAATCTGTAGAGTTTCATCGCAATTACAATAACTGCTGTATAAGAATTTAAGTGGAAAACACTGAACAAAAAAATTCTGAATTCGGCTTCAGATACCTAGCTTTCATAATTTTTCACATTTACTTGAAATTATTGAATGAGCAAATCTATTTATTTTGTTCATAAAATTTTTAATCTTCCTTCTTATTTCTTGTCTAAAAAATTATCTAAGCATGAAAACCAAGATTTTACTGCCTAACTTATGAAAATCGCAAATAATTCATGAAATTTTTGGAATTCAAGTAATTTTTCTTCAGATAATAATTTTCTACACAGGATTTTCTCTGAAATACTTATATTAGAATTTTATGGATTCAAAAATATTATCCATGTTGGTATAGCTGAAATACGAAAAAAGTGGCAGATAATTTTTATCTACGTTTTCGTTTGTAGGCCTTCACAAGTACAAAAAAAAATACGTTCTTGAAAACGAAAATGTTCCAAGACATATGATTTGAAACTATGTTTTTTGATCAAAGAACTCCAGGAATTTCGTTATTCTGTAAGTAAAATAATTTTGTGTTATTTCAATTGACCAGTTTTAAAAGTTTAAAAATTTTTTGCATTTTGATAATTTTCACCAGTCTTTTATCATTGATTTTTTCAGTTAACTATGAAAAACATTTTTTGACATTATCAAAAAAAACAATGTTTTTTTTTTCTTGTGCACAGTTTAATTTTCAATTCTCAAAACATATTTATTTTGCAATAAATATGAATGCAGAAGATATAAAACTGGCCACATACAACAATCAAGGTTCAAATTTATTTCAACAAAAACTATAAATTTTATTATTTCATATATCATAAAAAATATAAAAAGAAAGTTTGATTTTCTAATACTCTGAAATTAAAATCGTCCTAAATAAATTTTCATAAGAAAAAAAATTATAAAATGCAGCTTACTCCGAATCTGCTAAATATAAAATTCGTTACCTCGAAATTTCCTTATGTTATTATGATGATTAAATAAATGAATTTGAAATTTTTTTATTTACAAGCTTTCAGACTGACCAATACAAAACTACCAAAAATTCGATCTTGAAAAACTCGTATTTTATTCTCCTTCCATTCACAGATTATTCAAATATTAAAAACTTCAAACAAAAATGAAAATCTTAGATCTACGCTGAACCAATTTTTTTCCCAACTCATATCCAACGATTTTCGTCGACTCGTCAAAATATTCTCTCAGAAAATTTGCACACCTTTTCGTTCTACTTTTCTCTAGAGTCAGGGATAGAAAAAAAAAGAGATAGAGTAGACACAGACTCATGAATATGAAAAGAAAACGAGGAAAAACACTGTACACGTCGACGAGAACACAGAGAGACAGCTGGGTTCCATTCGACCGAGAGAAAACTTATTAGCCCAGAATCCTCCTCTTTTCATCCCCGTTCTCCAACTTTTTTCTCGGCCCCGGTCGAATGACGCGCAACAGATTTGCTCGTTTCCTGCAGCTGGGTTATTAATATTTAAATGAGCTCGCCGGTATGACGTAATTAAGACGAGTCGACGACTTTGGGACATCGCGAATTCATTGTCCTTTTCGGTCTATTCATCGATGAAAACGAGGGGTCCCGGGAAATGAAGCTCCTGGATTTCGCGGTTATCGAGGAGAGGCCGAGGAATAATTTATGACGGAATTAAAGCACGTTCGGCTCCGCTGATTCGGTTTGCTTTGTCAATTTTTTCCTCAACTTATAAATTGTCCACGCTCGATGGAATTTGCGAAAGGTAGTATTAGCGCGGGGGAAATTGTTTCAGGGTGGTGTAATGTATTCTCCACAACGCTTCGGTGATGTTGGAAAATATGAGTAATGAGGTAGCTATAGGCAAATTGCGTTTTTAATGGTTTTTTTTCTTTTTCAACGGGAGTTCTTTTTTGTTTCGCTTATTAACTTCGATCTCGAGAGATACATTGTTCGAACTTTAACGGGATGGAAGAGAATGATTGGAAAGTGTATGACAAGTAATTTTACTTTTTTTGCGAAGGTTGATTGCGTTTTTTTGAGCTATAGTCGAAAGCAGATTGATTATTTGGGTCGATGATTTGGTTTTTGTTTTGGGCTGACAATATGTTGAAAACTATCAGAGTGGTACAGAATTTGTGACTTTTCTGCAGCTACGTTTTGTTTGAGTTTATGAAAGGAAAACGAAGAATTATATAATTTTCAAATAAATAGTTCAATGATAGATATTTCAGGATTTTCCTTAAGTTTTCACTTTTATGTACTATTTACATGAATGCGATGCATTAAACGAATTTTCTGTGAGAATAAACACACATTCTCCGACTTTTTTAATTCTAAAAATTTATTTGTCTCACGTTCATGGATACTTGAAGATTATGCTATATAAAAAAAAAAATTGTGAGGTTCTTTCAGAATTTGTGCCTGTAAGAAAGATGCATAAATTTAAAGAATCGTAAAAGTTAAAAATGATGAACTTATGTTGCACCTTTTAAAACATTTATAGTTGTAATAAATTTTCTAATTCATCAACGCAATGGAATACGAAGTTGTTTTTTCTCGGGATTCAATAGAATCATACAAATTTTCGATTTTCTTTTGAGCAACACTTCATATAAAATCAAATACAAATTTTTATTAAGTTGTTAAAGAGAACTTGAAAAAATTGAAAAATCGTATTAATTCTTGATTTTTTAGAATTTCTCTATGAAAATGTAACAAATTCAAACAATTGTTTAAGAAAAAAGTCCACCATATACCTAATTAATCTCAAAAAGATAATCGTATTTCATTGTGCTAATCGTAAATATATACCTAATTAACTTTTTTCGACGACTCAATTTGTTTAGAATGCAGAGAAGTGTATATATATTTCTTCATATGATTTTACTTTATGATTGTGAGCAGTAAAAACGTATTTAAATTAAAAACACAATCTAGAAAAATTTTCTGTTGTCACTACAAATTTATCAAATTGAATTCATAGTAATTTAATAATTTTCTAAATATTTTATTTTCACACTCAACTTAAGCTTTTGAAGACTTTTGTGTGTTCGAGTGGGAATTAGTTATTGTTATTGTTAATGTACTGAAATATTTTGAATTCAACTATTTTTGTCCTAAAAAACAATTACTTTTAAAATGACTTAGAGTAATAACTTTACAATCACTGATTTTTCAATTACGATTCGTTTTGGAGGATGAAAAACAATTCCCTTATACTTTTTTCTTATGAAATAAATCATTAATGAAACCAAAGAAAGTTACATAAGATAATTGTTAAAATGATTTACAATCAAACAATTGTTGTTATTAACAATTGCATCTACCATAATATTATAATAAGCAATTTTACATTTACATTGTTCAAAAGCAGCATTTGCTAAAAAAGTTGAAATTAAAGCAAAATAAGAGTTTCAAAATATGTTCAAGTATTATTTCATTCACGTATAATTCTCGAAAACACAAAACAATATCATTTTTCTATATCAATAAAAGAATTATTTCCCTTATTTCTCTGGTTGTCATATTAATTTATCTTATTTCATATAAATCCAAATGTACCGTGTCAAACAGAGTATCAAATATCAAATAGTAGTATCAATTAATATACAATATAATAAATAATATATAATATATAATAATATATAATATAATAAAATAGTATATCAAATAGTAGTATATCAAATAGTATATCAAATAGTAGTATATCAAATTTTTCGATGAAAGTTCGAATTAATATGATAGAAATTTCAAACTTGTTGAGCTTTTTTTGCAGTTCATAGAAATCATTGAAAATCTCTTAACTTCAATAGATTAATTTTCAAGAACTTGAAAAATTGTAAATTTTTTAGCAACTTCAGATTTCAATGAAAATAGAAATTTACAGTAATTTCGAATGCTTAGTCTGAAATATCTTGCAAAGATGAAATACCAAAAACCCCGGAATTCCATACATGCAGAATATCTCTTCGTTTTCCCCCAAAAAGTAAAACATGTTCAACAATATAAACCTCTGACACAGTCGCGTAATTTATCTTCAGCGCAAGATCCATTCTACAACACATGAATAATTCTTCCCATCCCGCATCGATTCTCCTTCGAACCAAACCTAACCCGGTTCGACCAAGTCTTTTTTTCCTTTGGAGATGGTTAATGGTCTAGGGTCGAAATTGAAAGAAATTAGGTTCGAGTCCAAGTTCGGATCCGAGTCGGCGCTCGAGTCATTTTTCTTCATCACTTTGTCAACGCTATTTGTACGAGGGTGAATATTAAATGCCCCGAAGAATAAAAAAAAAAACGGTCGATGGAAACCGGCTGAATTGAAAATTTCTCGTCTCGATCGAGACACGTTCGATAATTAGCGGAGAAGGGGCTTTTTGGAGCTCTTGGCAAGGATTCAATTCGGCTCAATTAAAATATACTAAATGAGCATAACCAGCGTCGTTAGCGCTGCGGCACGGAAGCGGCTGTTAATTAAAGACCGAAAAGGCGTAAGGTGACAAACTCTTGATTGACGTCCAAACGCGATGCATTTTCGGAAACGAGGAAAATAATTCATGAATAGGGAGGGTTCCAAAAAATGTGCACTTTAACCATCAAAAGTAAACTTAACCTATAAATAAACCCTATACGGGAAAAAATGTTTGAGTTTCTTACACAGTGTAGTAAGTAATTAACAGATTTATATAATCATATTTCATAATTTCCAAGTCCAACAGTTTATAGGAATCTTTAAGGTTTCTAGTAATTTCTCCAAGTTTTTTTCTGTCAGTGCATTGATAAAAAAAGTATTGCATCTGTCAATAATTCTGCTCAACTTCAGCAATAATGCATGAAATTTATCTGGAAAGTGTGTACACGATCTAGCTTCACAGTCGACACATTTTCCCGTTTTCGTACGTACTTTTTTAATACTACGTTGGATCCCGGAATTACCCCGAAAGCTCCCGCATGTTCAGTGGCTTCGAAGGCGGAAGTAGGCTTTGGCCTACTTCGAAATGGCAACACAGACTCTCCCCCGTTCGGGGTCATGGCCTGTGGATGCGGCGCCGAATTCGAATCTGAAGATAGGATCGTGACGGATGTTGCTCGTGTCATGCGTTTGTACGCGTTCGGCAATACAAGGTGTCCTGAGGTCCGCCGATATCCGATATCGGCGTTTGATTTACATGAGATTCCCAGACACGGCTTTTTGACCGATAAAATAAACATGCCGTTCGCGGTGTTTGCGTTCGCGTGCATTATTTATTTTGGGAAGTGAGCGGGAAAAATCCGGAGATCATGTACGTGAAAGCTTTTTGTCGGAAAACGGTTCCGACAGGCACGAACTGGTGGTATTCGCGCTGGCTCGTTGGCTAAAAGTTGAGGACTTGATAACGTTGATTCAGCGAATATTGGTATAGAGTTGCTTTGTTGGAGACGACGGGCTTTTTGACGGTACGATTCGGTGATTGAGTGGTTTTGTAGTGGAGTTTTTTCGATCTAAAAGTGAGTTTGAGAAATAAAATGCGTGATTTGATGATTTTAGTTTAATTATCTGATGCGATGAAATTATTGAGTGCAGTGGTCGATTATTAACTGGTGTGGTTTCTGGAACGGAGAAGATTATTGGGGCTTTTGGTTTGATTGTCTGAACACCGAAATTATAATACGTAAATGTTGGGATGGATATTAAATCCATTTACATTCAAGATTGTTTGTGACTTTGAGGGTGGGGGATGTTCGAAACAATTCAGAACTTTCGGAAGGTTTGACGTTTATTTTGACAGTTTTTTTTAACTTAAGTAAGATTGAAGTGGTTTCGAAAAATGTTTCAGCATTTTTGAAAACTATACTATTCAAAATCTTTCAAAACAACTACACTTTCTAAATCTTTATTTTATGTAGTAATTTATATGCCACTTACAGTATGTCGTTAAATGAAAAAAATATAACTAACCCGAATAATACTATAAATATGGTTGTCGTATCCATCCTGTCATTTTTATTGTACATAAATATTGAAAATATCATCCTCTATAAAAACAGCTGACAATAAACCAAAACGAAACAGTAAAAAAAATCATCAAAAAACCCAAACATAAACAAAAACATTGAAAATACAATCTCTGTTTTATATATCTCCGTTCCCTTGTGTAATCCCGGGCTTTTTTCTTTCTGAAATAGCTTTCATTCACAACGGAAAACGCGATTTAATTAAAAATCCGTCACTTGGCGTGGCCCCCATTTGTATTTCATTTAAAGGGTTGTAACGGGACAATTACATCATTTCTTCCATCTGCACAGAAGTCGTGGTATTAATGATTACATGCAATAAACATCCACGCGATTCTCATTCTCCCGGGGCTGAATTCACGTAGACCCTTTGCGCCGAGCTAAATTGGACAGCAATTAGATTTTCTCTCGCTCTGTTGGGTCGCTTCTTTCCTCCATTTTTTTTTTTTTTTTTCAAGTCCATTTTTACGCGACCCTGCCACGCAATGTGCACCTGCGTCTATCGCAATGACCAATACAACGAACCGAGTGCATTGTCTCGTTCAGACGAGACGGAAAGTTCTTTGACGTTGCTCCGTTTGTTTCGTTCTTTACCTTAGCAATTTTTTTTTTCACGACCCCAACGACAAATTCTATGACTTTGAGAGACTTTTCGTCTCCCACTCACGTTACAAAAGCTCAAGTCTCATTTGTAAGAACATTCTTTCATACACGTGACGACCAATTTTTTTAAGTACCGAACGTGAGAAATGATGTTTGAAGCATTCTGGAAGTTCAGGTATTAGTGGCGAAAAATAGTAATTATTTTTGCGTTGGAGTGAACTGTTTGAAATTTCCAAATAGTTTTGGTTGCTGCTGTTTTCATTTATTTTCATACGGGAAAAAACGCTTTTCAATCATAAATCGTAATGGTCGTAGTTTTCCTTGGTTAGAAATATAGTCGGGCGGGATTCGGGTTGGGTTTAGAGCGTGATTTTTTGCAATGCCAACGCGGGTCACGAATTTTTTACGATGGGAGTGCAAATTACAGCTTGGCTTTAGCGTGGGGCAAAATTTGTCCGTCTAGAATATTTACGGAACTGTATAAATAAACCCGTTGCCACCGGACGAATAAAATGAAAATAGCGGGGATCGTGACATTTTTTTGTTGGCTCCAAAGCGCTCCGTTCGTACCTTCGCCGAGTTTGCACATTTATTCATATTATTTTCCTCGGGAACACGCTTCTTTCCTTGTGGAAAGAAACAGTAGAGGAAATAGTCGTTGAGTTTACATGTATTCTGGTTATAAAAAAAGATTTTCCGGGTGTTGAAACACTTTGGATGATTTGCTTGCATTTGATGGTAGTTTTTTGAAACAAATAACGCATTTTTGAAAAGAAAAGGATAGAATAAGTAAATTCGTATTGAAAAACTGTTAAATTCCACGAATTTCATGACAATAAATTATTTCACTGTTATGTTTCATAAATCATAAACACCGATGATTTTAATCAAATTTACTACAAAAAACAAGGCTTGAAAAGAAATACTAGAAATAAGATTAAGGAACATTATTGGAATAACATATAGAAATGATGATTGATAAAAAATTTTAAGTGAAATATTCGTGAATTTCAAATTTTGAATGAATTTTCATAAATCAAGAATATGGCTGTAAATGATAAATTAAAATCATTAATAAAGCAAAATAAATTTTTCTTCTTTATTTTTCGCCTTATTTTTTAAAATTTGATTAAAAAATCACATATTACTTAAAAGAGGATGTTTTTTGTTTCACTGTTTAGTCATTTAGGCTAAAACTTGCCATTCCTAAAATGATTCGCACATTTTTCAGTCAGGTTTCAATCTAGAACGTTTGTATGTTCCAAAAAAAAATTTTTTTTCTATATCTAACTATCAAAAAAAGGAGTAAATTCATTTAATTTACGAGGTTTGTTCAAAAAGTATCGCGAATTTCATGTTTTTTCAAGAATTATTTATTTATTCATGAATATCTATTTTGTCCCCTTCAAAGTA
>JAPYZL010059775.1:0-10783 GCA_030522825.1 Platygaster orseoliae | reverse complement strand
CTTCGCGTAAACGTAACTCATTTTTACAAAGTGTACTTTTGACGACAATTCGATCACTACTAAAATGAATCAGGAGTAGAGAAATAGTGGAAAGATAGGAAAATTGTATAGTACAAGATGGCGGTCACAACTTCAAAATCTTAGGACTAGTCGACCGGACGCTCTTGTTGAACAGATTGTATGTGAAAAAGGGTGCAAAAAGGGGTAGTTGCGGGACCTACCAGGGTTCGTTTTCTCGTTTCATCGATTTTTCAATTGATTCATCGACGATTAGGACGGTTTCTAGAATTGTGAAATATTACAAAAATTTTCTGTGCGATTATTAATTAACGTATAGCTGGAAGGGTAGTTTTTTGTGTTGTATGTTGTAGTAAAATGAATTTCGAATCCCATTTATTCATAGTCTTAGTTTAAAATTATATAAATGGTTTATATAATTTTCTTTCTGCAAATAAAATTTTTTTATCTAACAATCGGTTCAGATAAGTGAAAAAAGGTGCAAAAAGGGATAGTTGCGGGAACTACCAGGGTTCATTTCCTCGTTTCATCGATTTCTCAATTAATTCATCAACGATTGAGCCGGTTTCTAGGATTGCGAAATGTTTAAAAAATTTTTTATGCAATTGTTAGTTAACGTATAGCTGGAAATGTAGTTTGTTGTGTTGTATGTTGTAGTGAAATGAATTTTGAATCCAATTCATTAATAGTCTTAAATGAAAATTATGTAAATGGTTTATGTAACTTTTTCTCTTGAAATAAAATTTTTTCATCTAACAATCGGTTCAGTTAAGTGAAAAAACGTGCAAATATGGGTAGTTGCGGGACCTACCGGGGTTCATTTTCTCGTTTCATCGATTTTTCAATTGATTCATCAACGATTAGGCCGGTTTCTAGGATTGCGAAATGTTTTAAAAATTTTCTGTGCGATTGTTATTTAACGTATAGCTGGAAGGGTAGTTTTTTGCGTTGTATGTTATAGTGAAATGAATTTTGAATCCAATTTATTCATAGTTTAGTTGAAAATTATATAAATGGTTTATATAATTTTTTTTCTGGAAATAAAATTTTTTTATCTAACAATCGGTTCTTATAAGTGAAAAGGGGTGCTAATAAGGGTAGTTGCGGAACCTATCGGGGTTGATTTTCTCGTTTCATCGATTTTTCAATCGATTCATCAACGATTAGGCCGTTTTTCAGAATTTCGAAATGTTTTAAAATTTTTTTATAAAATAGTTAATTAACGTATAGCTGGAAGGGTAGCTTTTGTGTTATATGTTCTAGTGAAATGAATTTTTTATCCAATTTATTAATAGTCTCAGTTGAGAATTTCGAAAATGGTTCATATCATTTTTTTCTGGAAATAAAATTTTTTTATCTATCAATCGGTTCTTATAAGTGAAACGGGGTGCAAATAGGGGTAGTTGCGGGACCTGTGGGGGTTCATTTTCTCGTTCCATCGATTTTTCAATTTATTTATCAACGATTAGGCCGGTTTCCAGAATTTCGAAATGTTTAAAAATGTTTGTATACAATAGCTAATTAACGTATAGTTGGAAGAGTGGTTTTTTGTGTTATATGTTCTACTGAATTGAATTTTTCATCCAATTTATTAATAGTCTTAGTTGAATATTTCAAAAATGGTTCATATGATTTTTTCTGGAAATAAAATTTTTTTATCTATCAATCGATTCTTATAAGCGTATCGGGGTGAAATAGGGGTAGTTGCGGGACCTGCAGGGGTTCATTTTCTCGTTCCATTGATTTTTCAATTTATTTATCAACGATTAGGCCGGTTTTCAGAATTTCGAAATGTTTAAAAATTTTTTTATACAATAGTTAATTAACGTGTAGCTGGAAGGGTAGTTTTTTGAGTTGTATGTTGTTGTGAAATGAAATTGTCAATCCAGTTTGTTTATAGTCTTAGTTGGAAATTTTATAAATGTTTTATATAATTTTTTGTCTTGACATAAAATTTTTTTATCTAACAATCGGTTCAGATAAGTGAAAAAGGGGTAAATATAGGGGTAGTTGCGGGACCTCCAGGAGTTCATTTTCTCTTTTCATCGATTTTCCAAGTGATTCATCAATAATTAGGTCGGTTTCTAGGATTGCGAAATGTTTTTAAAATTTTCTGTGCGATTGTTAATTAACGCATACCTGGAAGGGTAGTTTTTTGTGTCGTATTTTATTGTGAAAAAATTTTTGAATGAGAAACTATTGGTAGTTTTGTTTATAAGTTGTATGTATGGTTGTCGGTATATTTTTCTGTCAAGTATTTTCGATCAAACAACCAGCTAAGACATGTGTTTGAGGGGGTGCTTTTAGGGGTAGTTGCTGGACCGATTGAGGGTGTTTATTTGCCTATATTGTTTTTTCAGTACATGATTTAGCAAATTAGGTGGTTTTTATAATCGCGAAATCTTTTTCATAAATTTTACGAGATCGATAATTAACATCCATTGTTATTACAATTAACTATTGAGGGAGTTATTTTCAATCAGCTAATTAAAAAAAGTCCATCCCCTACATTTTGCAAAATGTTTTTGTTATGTTTTTCCCTATTTTTCCGCTTCAGAAATGGTCTAATAGCTATTTTTTCATAGGGAGTACTTTTCATTTCTAGTCTATCTTTTTCGTTTAATTTTAAACGTTTGAAACTTCAGGTACATCGGAAACTTTAGATCAAGTTTTCTCAAAACTATGATTTTTGAGATACCTAAAATGAAATGTTTCACCTCTGTCAAAGATACAATGTATTTATTCGGTGCCCCGAGAGATACGATGTTACTAGGCTAGTCGTTAAGAGATGCGATATTCTTCAAGCACACTTTCAGAGATACGATGAGCTTCCAAGGACCCACCGATATCGTTATAAAAACTCTTGGAATCCACATTTGATAATAATTTTTTTGTAAAAGTCACATTCCTTTTAAAGTTCTAAACTTATGATGGTTTTCAGTATATTTTTTATGTTTCCTCAGAGTTTTCAGCAAAATGTTTCTAGAAGAATGTTTCATACATTTTTCTAATTTAGGGAATTAAAAAATGTCTTTCTAATGCACTAAGAGAAAGAAACACTTAGAAGCGTTGTTATTCACGCTTGTTCCAAGTGTGAATCCAAAAGTGTGATCCGAAAACCATTTCACAGTCCGGACAGCTGTGCTGTTTCCAACCGCGCTGTTTTTCACGCTTCAAGGGACGTGAAAATTTTTCTTTGCGCTGGCAATTCACTTTCACAGTTGTATGAACCGTGATTCACGTCTTGTCCTTCATTGAAAAAATAATTGCTATTCTCCCGCGATATATCGATTTAAGAGATTATTTTGAATGTATCTATATTTCGAATAGTCTGGATTCATTTATACTTTATTGTTTGTTGATGAATATTTTTGCATCTTATATTTCTGAATCCCGTACAGACCAACATTTTTTCGAATAATTTTTTATTTCGTGCATTAAAAAATGTATTTTCATAAATTCAACCAATATCACTAACGACATGCTTGTGAATGGCTTTTTTTGCTTCTCCAACATAATTATTTTTTGAATACATATTCTTCGAAACATTTAAAAATCACAAAGACCTATAAATATTTTCAGAAAGCAACAGTCATCCAATAAGAATGGTATCGGCTAAATAATTTCAAATATTAAAACACTCGTTTTTATATTTAGAGTGGTTGGGTACGCAATAATAAATATTAACTTTATAAAATGGATCGTAACATGAGTTTATTAATCTAATTTTAAGCTGGTAACAATTCAATCAACAAAGTGTGATTATCAATAACTGTTAATGCACTATTGAGTGGTAAACTATTAAGAAAAACTCCCGAAATTATCTCAAAATTTAACGTGTAATACGCTGACAAGATTTTGCAATGTGGAATGTTAAGCAGCTAATCGAATCGACATATAGAATCGATATATGGGGTAAAATATGCCAAGTGTACCAGGTGAAAAAATTTGATGTCACGAATTGTCTTGAAACTTTGCAGTAATGTTGTATGAACATCAAGCAATAAAAGTGCTAAACGAATTTTCGCTATTATCATTTGTTGCGAAAATACAGGGCCGCTAATATCGCTATTTCATGGGATAGGTGTTTTTTTTTTAAAATTAATAGCTTCTACTACACTTTTAGAGGAGAAATCAAAATAAGCTGACTCTTGAAGATTTTTTCGTCTTCTTTTCGAAAAAAAATACTACGCAAGCGAAAAAAAATTTTTTCGCAAAAATTTTGCGAATTAAAAGTTAAATTTGCATTTTTTTCGAAGAGAGTAATTTTTAATATTTTTTTTTTACTGTTTTATATGAAACCGTTTTTCTCAAGCTTTAAAATGACCTATCATACATCATGGGGTCTAGTTGTTAAGTAGGGATTTACAACAATTGAAAGGGCGCCCGCCCAAGCGTCGAGTAGCTACTGCACTGCTGAACGTGCAAAAACTTAGAGATGCCATGGTAAATAATAAAACGCGCTTAAGAAGAAAACAAAATTAATTTTTTTACAATAAAGAAGCATATATTTTAACTAGTTGAATAATTTTCAAGTAATAATTCATTACATATTAACATAATATCGTGGTTTTCGACACAATTCTCAGCAAAATCACTAAGAACTAGAAACTCAGATTCTTGTAAATTTTCTTTAAGGTTTCCCAAAAAGTGCGATTGTTCCTTGGCAATAAATGAATGACTTTTCAGCTTTAAAATTCTTCCACAAAATCTTCAACGTCAACAACTTCGATGTGCAACATACTACGATCAGTTTGTTGCCAAATTTGATATTCTACTCGTTCGATGCAATGACTTTCAAAAATAGAAAGGAGATGATTTTGGAAACTTTCTGTACCCGGGCATACCGAACATTCATTTAAAAAGCATTTAGGACCTGGTTTTTCACAAAGAATATAAAATAAATAAATTCCAGCTTTCCACTGGAATAATAATCAGGCAACAATTTTCACTACAGAAATTTATTACAAAAGACAGAACGATCTCAAATTCAAATGTATTGCTATTATCTCAGATTCACCAATTGTAAGTCACGATACGGTTGCTGTGTATGAATATTAAAAAATAATAACAAACTACTTAAAAGAAAATTTCAAGCCTACGAAAATTTTTTATTTCGCTGATGGAGCATCACAACATTTGAAGAACAAGCATAATTTCACGAATCTCCTGCATCACAAAAAAAACTTCGACATTTTCGCAGAATGGCATTTTCATGCAACCACGCATGGAAAAGGGCCATGTGATGGTATTGGCGGAAATTTAAAACGATTAGCAGCATGAGCTAGCTTGCAAGCCACATCTGAAAATCAAATTTGAACATCATATAAACTGTATGAATGGGCCAAAAAAAATTTGGCAGAAACAGAAATTTTTTTCTCCTCTAAAATGGATCATGAAAAAATCGCTGCAGCTATCGAGACGCGAAAACAATCCAATGTACACAAAAGTACCATTCCTATGTACCCACTGCTGAAATGACTATTATTTTGCGCCAATTTTCGTCATTACTGAAAACGCCAACATTTCCAAAAAAAAAAAAAAAATGCACAAAGTGCGCAAGTTACAAAGAAGTGTAAAGTGAAAAATTTTCTAGAGGCTCTGTCGAAAACCACGATATTATGTAAATATGTAATGAATTATTACTTGAAAGTTATTCAACAAGTTAAAACATATACTTCTTTATTGTAAAAAAATTAATTTTGTTTTCTTCCTAAGCGCGTTTTATTATTTACCATGGAATCTCTAAGTTTTCGCACGTTCAGCAGTGCAGTAGCTACTCGATGCTTGGGCAGGTGCCCTTTCAATTGTTGTAAATCCCTACTTAACAACTAGACCCCATGATGTATTATAAGTCATTTTAAAGCTTGAGAAAAACGCTTTCATATAAAACAGTCAAAAAAAATATTAAAAATTACTCTCTTCAAAAAAAATGCAAATTTGACTTTTAATTCGCAAAATTTTTGCGAAAAAATTTTTTTTCGCTTGCGTAGTATTTTTTTTCGGAAAGAAGACGAAAAAATCTTTGAGAGTCGGCTTATTTCGATTTCTCCTCTAAAAGTGTAGTAAAAGCTATTAATTTTTGAAAAAACACCTATCCCATGAAATAGCGATATTGGCGGCCCTGTATTTTCGCAACAAATGATAATAGCGAAAATTCGTTTAGCACTTTTATTGCTTGATGTTCATACAACATTACTGCAATGTTTCAAGAAAATCCGTGACATCAAATTTTTTCACCTGGTACACTTGGCATATTTGCATATCGACAGAAAACTCAAAAGTATTGCTCGAGCGTCACAGCTCCACGAAGCGTGTAAAACAGTGCAGTTAGGCATGAATGTCCCAACTGTGTTTCATGTCTTCCCAAAACGCGACGACTACCTGAGGCGAGCACGATTTACAGTTGTCCGGACTGTGAAATGGTTTTCGGATCACATTTTTGGATTCACGCTCAGAACAAGCCTGAATAACAGTGCATCCAAGCGTTTTTTTCTGTGTGTGGGCAAAAAAAATTTCTGTATTCATATCCAAGTTTTGATTTTGAAGGAGTCTGATTCAAAAAATGAGGATATCTTAATTTTTAAATACTTCCTATTAATGAGGTTCTTTCTCAGTCAAAAATGATAAAATGTTGCAAAATTTGATATAGAAATTTAGATCGATTACGTCGAATTTCATTAAAAAACTTTTTTAAGTATTTTCGAATTACCATAACTTTCATAGCTCATGAAAAATAGCTATTTTGGTGCCAGGGAGCAGGAAGTCCATTTTAGCAAAGACGAGATTTTTAAGGCGAGGCGAAGCCGAGTCTTAAAATCATCTGAGCCTAAATCTACGATTGCTCATACGTGCCAGCATAATTTTTCATGTTTAAGACTAACAATCGTGATTTAGCGTTAAGCACAGGCGCAAAAATCACAATTTTAGTCCCTAAAACTAAAAAAAAATTTCAAACATATGTGGGAAAAATTGTTTTCTGTAATGATTCAACAAACAGTTAGACAGAGTTGTGAGATTTTAACAAAAACAAAAGAAAAAAATATAATGCTTTTTTAAATCAATGCCCTTTAATTAAAAGTTGCAGAAAATTGCATTTTGCTATAGAATGTTTGTTAAGACTTGAAACATCTAGTAAACATTGTGCTATACATTTTTCATGACTTTTAAAAGTTTATTATTAATCAATTGTTTCTCAATTAATTTTTCACATAATTCTTGAAGATGCTGGTAACGAAAAAAACATTTGAAATTTTAAGAAGTGAAAAAAAAATGTCCTGTAGATATTTCCTGTGATGGCAAAAAACTTGAGTTTATAGTCATCTTGGTGAATAAAACAATTTAAAAATAAATTGTTGTTATAAAAAGCCTAGAGAGTACTTTTGAAACGTCATGTATTTAAAAAAATTATTTAATAGACTTGAACATTATAATATGTTTTCAGAAACTTAAAAATGAATGTTAAGTACACTTCATGATGTTCAAATTCTTGGATGTTTCACAATTGATGGAAATTAAAATTAATAAAAAAAAAATTTAATAATACAAAAAATTAAGAGCTTGTGAAAGAACAGAAGAACATTTATAAAAGTATAGTTATCCGAAAAAAAGGATTACGAAATTGTATAGCACCAAAATAGTTTGGAATTTGTCCAATAGAAACAATAGAAAAAAATGATTAGGAGTCATGTTTCCGAATCCATTTTTCTGTATACCAAATTTCTATATGACCATTTTTTCGCAAACACAATATCCACTTGACCATTTTCCGAATAATAAATTTCTGTCTAATTTTATGTCACAAATGAAATTTTAATGTGTGACTGTGTCAACTAGTAATTCGTTGTTTACTTGTAATAAAAAATAGTTATAAAATAAATTTTGAAAATAGATAAGTCAACTGAAATCTAATATTTAAATAATGTATCTCAAAACTTTTTTTTTCAAAATAAATGAATGAATTGAAAAAAAATAATGAAAAAAATTGAAAAAGCTTTCAATATTTAGAAATAGTCAACTAATATATCGAACTAACATGTGGATGGGTCTCTGCCAACTCATCGATATTATGAAGCTAATAGTATAGCTGACAAAGTAGATTTTTTTGATACCTCGTAAGATAATTTTCGTAATAAACTGTGCCGAACAATTTGTTAATAACAATTTTACGTTCTGATAAGTTACCGTTCATCCGTCGTTTACGAGTTATGTTCGTTATTTCTTTATTTTATTTTATTTTATTCTTTTTTTATTGTCCGTGTTTCATAGTTTCTTTTTATGGTATTATAATAGAAACCCAGCATTGAACTTGTACTTGATATTATTATTATTTTTTTTTTATTGTTATGCTAGTCCATAATACAGGGTGTACCAAAAAAATCCAATATTCCTTTTTGAATTTCAAGTCAAAAAGTCCTTTGCCACTTTTTGCAAAACTCAAAATCAAAAAAGTTATTCAAGTTTGAAATTTAAACAATAAACGAGCTCTTACAAAGAGTAAGGATAAAAACCATGTACCAAAATTTACTTAAATTTTCTTCATATTTTTCTGAGTCAAAAAGTCCTTTGCCACTTTTCGCAAAACTAAAAATCA
Source organism: Platygaster orseoliae (assembly GCA_030522825.1). Taxonomy (NCBI): domain Eukaryota; kingdom Metazoa; phylum Arthropoda; class Insecta; order Hymenoptera; family Platygastridae; genus Platygaster; species Platygaster orseoliae. The sequence goes on along the minus strand of JAPYZL010059775.1, from coordinate 2,172 downwards.
AAAAAGATATTCGAGTTACAAGTTTCAACCAATCAAATTTCTTAGATTTCAAACTTGAATATATTTTTTGGTCTTGAGTTATGTGAAAAGTAGCCAAGGACTTTTCGACTCGGAAAAATATGAAGAAAATTGGGGTAGAGTTTGGTCTGTGGTTTTTATCCTCACTTGTCGAAAATAAAGCATTAATTGTTTAAGTTTGAATAACTTTTTTGATTTTGAGTTTTGTAAAAAGTGGCGAATGACTTTTCGACTTGAAATTCAAAAAGGAATATTGGATTTCTTTTTAGTACAGGGGTTTTGGTGTACCCTGTATAGCTGGATTTTCATATTTTCAAGAGTGTATATGCATGTATCTATAAATAAATAAATAAATTTAAAAAAAAAACAAAAATTTTCTTTTAATTAATAAGTCCACTAAATCACAATATTTAAATAAAATTTTGAAAAACTTGTTTAATAAAATATAAAAATTTTTCTTGAAAATTAATTAATAAAATAGAAAAAATTTTTTTGAGAATTAGTTAATAAAATATAAAAAATTATTGGAACCTTGTCCATGCCGAAAAATGGTTGTGTGGAAAAATGACCGGGTACCGAACAAAACACTTATCACATACCACACAACCACTATTTTTCAAGATTATGGGCTCCACGGGGGACCTTATTAAACTCTCATTCGATATGAGCTCTATGCAACCTTGCAAAATATTCCTGTGGATTTGACTGCGAGGAAACAGAAAAGAGCGAGAAGACGGCTTTGCCTTTTTGACTTATTTCTTGGTTCCAAATATCCAACAAAATCTAGGATTTATTAAGATTAGAACCACTCAATACTGCTCATTCTACTACCAATAATTTATTTAGACTTGAAATTAATAAAGAGATATAGTCCAATTACACATTTCTTTTTTGTCTGTTTATAATCAGCCGTTAAAAATTTTCTGACGCTCACCTGATGCCAACCCGACATGTATCCAACGTTACAACATCGTATTCACATTTACCAGGGTGAGACATGTAAAATATTTACCATACAATATTCTTATTTTTATATATTTAATTCTATTATTCAATATTTCCTATGTTATTAGTCAACTATTTTTACTTTGCTAGTCAACGGTGGCATATTTTTCGATTGTCTCACTTATGTCTCAAAATTTGAAACAGCCATCTAAAATGCATCTTTCATGCTCCTGATAATATTACACATTTCTGCCCAAATTTAGAAAAATAAATAAATACGCCTACTTGATTAAACTGTAACGGACACAGCGTATTATCGAAAGTGAGATACTCTTATACACGATTTTTTCATGTCATACAACGGATATCGCGCAATAGTAATTGAAAGATCATGCTGTGAGCAAAATCAAGGCACTTTTCACAGTTTATACGATAAACAAATATACTCACGTGTTTGAAAATCTCTGGACATATTAATGTTCTGGTCCTAATCGTTTCCGTATCAGAAAAAATATTATGGAATCAATCGTTGACGAACATTCATAACCAAAGCACTGTTTAACTTAAAGGTCATCGCAGTGGATTTTGCATTATATCACTTTTGGTTTTGCTAGCAAAATTTAACGAAAGAAAAAACAGAAATGCAAAACTGCAGATCTCAAATATGACAGCTGGTTATAAAAATAGACACTTCGGATGTGGAAACAAAAACAGGCATCCAATCGGATATTATGAACGATATCAATTGATATAAATCACTAACGCGAAATTCAACAATTTGGCAAGTGCATGATTGTGCATGATTATTTTTCTTTGCCTGCCTTTGCCCTTGCATTCATCAGCTCAGTTCAATTCAGTTGGTGGTGCACAGTTGTGCACAGTTGTGTTCAGTTGTGTTGGTTTATATTCAGTTGTGTTCAGGATGGGAAACAATCTTAAGTGGCCTTTACATGGAGCGACAAGCGACAGCGATAATCGCCAGCGACGTCGGGCCAACGTTCACCAACGTTAGCCGCTAGCGACGATCGCAGCCTTATGGCGCTTTCGAGTGACCCAATCTAGATCGAATCTGGAGCAGATTTGTGGGACGCACTTATTTATCCGAAATTACAAAATGACGAACAACCCACTTTGCCGAATGCGAATATGCCGAACTGGTTATTTTCCGATTGATAATTTACTCGAAAGTAAATTGAATCGAATCGCGAT
>JAPYZL010059774.1:0-11866 GCA_030522825.1 Platygaster orseoliae | reverse complement strand
TTATTTTTCAATATTTAATTACAAAAATTCAACAAAATATTCTCTAGATGATGCTTTATAATTTAAAAAAAGTTTGAATAAATTTGCTTGAGCTGTATGTCTGTAAAAAATCAGCGAAAAAAGTGTTTTTTGTTTCAAGTTATACCTTAGCCCCCCCCCCCCCCCAAGCATTTTCGTAGATTTTAGTTTTTCCTTAATCACTGGGTTGAAATAATTTTTCAAATTTTTGTTTTCTATGTTATCCTAGTCAAGTATCGATGATTAGGATTTTGTATGTATAAAAAGTTCTTTTGATGCCAAGACTATTGTTATTTTTTGTTGGTAAAATAAGAGTTTTAAAATTCGTTTAACTTCAACATTTTGGATCATTTTTACTTATTTCATTATTTATCAATAATATTTTAGCATGAAAAAATAACTTATTTTACCTAAATTGGAGGAGAGGAGCTGACTCCCAAAAAGCACCGTCTGCCTACGCGCCTGATTTATAGCGATGTTTATTAATTGACGTTAATAAGTTGATGTTTGTTAACTGACGTTAAATATTCAGAACTTGATACGGATTAGAAACTACTGACCGAAACGTAATTTTACAAAGAAAAATAAATTTACACTGACTGGCATCGTCGTGTTCATTATTCTAAAAAATCGCAGATGATTGAATTGTGAAACTCGATACAAATGCAAAATATTAACATCATAACTTCTTATCGATTCTAGTGGTAATACGAAACATAAACTGACTACATCTGGACTAAAAATATTAAATCCAATCATATATACCATTTCAATTCCGTAAATCTCTGGGACGTTAAAATAATGAGGTATGAAGGCAACTCATTGATTACTGATTGGTATCAAAAACCAAGTTCGTCTGTACGATATATCATTTTTTCCAGTCGTATAAAATGAGTATTCTTTTTCGTCTAGTGGATATGTATACATACAATTATCTGATGAACAGTTTCACGTGAAAAATACTGAGATTATTCAGAATATCTTACAAAAAGTTCTTATCCAACATCAATTATTGATGAAGTAAATGAAGATAAGATGAAGAAGATAATAGAATATGGCTTCTAAAAAGTAGAAGAGAAGTCATGTGGAAGGCAAAAAAAAAATGATAAGAATAGTATTTTTATTTTTTTACCTTACATTGAAAGAATCTCAGAAAAACATCAAAAAACAATCAGAAAAAAGAGTATAAAGGTAAATAACTAAATTGGAAAAAATTCGATAAGAAATTTTACTCGACTTGGCAAGAATGTTATCACAAAAGAAAAAGATTATGTATAATTATTATTACACGAAAAAAAAGGATTTGCTGTACCAGCAAAAAGATGTGTTGTTTCAACACATTTTGACAGAACGAATTTTTTTCGCAACAGTAGCTTTTTTTGCCTCAACAAATCTTTTTTGATATCAGAGTATAATAACTATGCAATGGAATTTTATACATAATGCTTGTGCTCTGGTAACAAAAAAAATTAAGCTACTGCTACAGAAAATCCTTTTTTTTTCCATGGATAAATTATACAAGGTGTCCCAAATTCTCATATACAAGAAAATGGCAGATTCCTTGCAAAAATTTAAGATTTTTTGTCTTTGCCATTTTTCGAAAAACTCAAATGTAAGAAAGATATTTGAGTTTGAAAGTTTCAAGCAATCAGATTCGCTAAATTTAAAACTAATAACTTTTTTGATTTTGAGTTTTGTGAAAAGTGGCAAAAGACTTATGAGAATAAAAGAACACAGCCTTTTCAATTAATTAAAGAAATTTCTTAGAGTGTAATTTAAAGACATTGCACTGCTAACGTACCCCATGAATTTTGGTGTTATTATTATTGCTGCTCGAGTCATAATCTTCTTCGTCGTCCGCACTACGGTCCTCCTTTTTTGACTTTTTCTTTCCCTCGTAGTAATCACAGTTTGCTCTCCTCTTTGTTTCCAGTGTTAGTTTCAACCCTATGGAAAATACACTCGGAGATTAAAATAGCCGGGACCGCGAGAGATTTGTACGTGCGAATGTTTAAAGAGAAACGGAGACATCGATAAATTATACATGTCAAAGACAAAACTCCATTTTCATTATTAATTATCGAAATATCATTTTTGATCTTATTTCTTGCTTTTGAATTATAACAATATGAAGGTACGCACGCAGAACAAATTTCCGGGAGAGCTTTTCCAAAAATACTTATTTTAATCTTTTTTTCAAATTTAAAATATTTTAACAATTTAAGTTTTTTTTCTTAAATCTTCTGAATTTCAAATTTAAGGTATTTTAATTATATAAAAATGTTAAGGTTTTATATAATTAACTTTCAAAACTCTGTGGATAAAATAAGTTTTATTATTTATTTGTGAATAAATAATAAAACTCGCTTCGCTCGTGTGCAACTTTTAGCAAACTCGTTGGAAACATCCTTTTTCTCCCTTGTAGCATAAATATATATTTTTTCCAATTTCGAAAAGGGCTCTGACTGTTTTTTGTAAACCTATATTATCAGAGAATATTCTGAGATCAAAAATATTTAAGATGGTAATATCAAATGGAACAGTTATGGTAAGTATTAAAAATATTTATTTTAGATAATGAAAATGACAAATATCCAAATGAATATTTTACAACGAAGCGATCGTTGATAAGAAGCGAACTCATTCGAAAAGCGATCCTCCGATTGGCGATCGCCTTTCACCTTTGCTCCTTTTATCCATCTCCAAATTTGGGCATCATTTTTCGGACAAATTCGCTCCTTTTTCGAGATGGCTCATTATTAGAGTGGCCACCATCATTGTACAAAGCCGTTAAAAAAAATCATTGATAGATGTACTGCTTTATAATATGTAACGAAGATGGATTATTTATATAACCATCGGATTATGTTTAAGTTTAATTTTTCATAACTGATGTTGTTCTCGATAATTTCCTGATGAGGACAAAATATATGCCGAAAGCTTGAAGAAATAATTGTTTTATTATTCTCATTGTGGATTTTCAAGAAACTGGTTCCAAAAATTGATCGTCATGCGACGTATATTAGTAAAAAAAAAATAATAATTTCAAGTCCCTGGCGTTTCCCTTGCAACTGTCGCACAATTTTGTACAGTTTCACAAGTGAGACTACATTTGCAATAATTTTGCAAATCTTGCAGGTTTTTTTTCATAATACTTTCCATATTTTTCATGTTTCTTCAGTATTTATACAACTTGAAAGGTTTCCTGATATTATTTGAGATTTTTATACAGCTGTCTAGAAATCGATGCTCTAGAGATCTAATTGTAAGTTCTAAATTATAATACTTTCATATATTTTTGATAAAAATATAATTACACAGATAAGTATTAAGCATTTTACAGATTTTGAAAATGTTTGTAATGAATGTAATTTATGTAATTTTGTTGTGTTTTCTGGTAGCTTCATAGATTTTTAGTATTTCTATATGGTTCGCTTTAATGATTTCAAGAATTACATGCTGTAGTATTGAATATTTCAGCAATTTTGATTATTTGATTGATTTTTTAGAAAACAGTATTTGTCTTACAGATTTTCAGTACTTTTTTTCGTATTTTTTTGGTATTTATACAATTTACAGAATTTCCTAGTATTTTCATGGCTTACTCTATAGATTTCTATAATTATATTCAAAATTTTATTAAACTCGAACAAATTTTCATTCAGTCAAAAAATTTACGTTTATGCTGGCTTGAATTTGTTTGAAAAAAAAAATATTTAATAGTAAAAAAAATTTGTTTGTCTAATTGTAAACTAAACATTTATTAAAGCGAATCAAATATTTGGTTGGTCAAATAAAAACCAAACGTTTGTTTGAGCCAACGAAATTAGTTTTTCAGTTTAGAATAAGGGCGTATACAGGAGGTTGACCATAGGGGTGATCAAATCCCTTTGGAAAATTAGAAAACAATGTATGATTATTTTCAATACTTGAATATTAATGCAACGACTCAACATGATTCATGTAAATTATTCATTGCTCTTATTGTTAACATTGTCATACATATTGTGATTTATGATTCACTCGAAATTCCTAGAAAATTGATGAATATGAAATAAATTCTTGTTGAGATATTTGAGATTTATGGTTTTTAAAGATCACAAATTCTGATATGAAATTGTATTATTCAACTCTTGCCTCATTTTCATAGCTTTAGTAGGATATGGAACTTTACAATTTAAAATATTCTAAAATAAGTTTTAGAAATCTTCTCTCTAAATTTGAAACAGTATATTTTCACTAATGTAGAATTGCAGATCGAATTACTTGAAATACCTAAGTTAACACGCCCGGTTAAGGTTGTGGAGGACCCCCTTTTAAAAAAAATTTTGTAGTGTGAAGAATTTTTTATTAGTTATTATACTTAACTTTTAGTTAGTTTGCGGGGACCCCTAAAATGTGGGGCCCATTAGGTTCATAATTTCATCCGCCTCTGCCTAAGTATTCATACATTTAAAAATAAATGACATATTATTTAAGGAGTAAGCGACTTTCACTTTAAACAGTGAAATCCACTGTGAAGTAGGTGCGAGCAACTTAATCATTTCGTAAAATTTCACTAATTTTAAGAGGAAATTCAACACATCCTCTTTTCTTCCTTTTTCCTCTCATTCGCTTTCCGTTCTATACGTCTCTCTTGCACTACAGTGTCTTCGGTTCCCTCTAGTCTTCACTAAATTGAATCACTAAATTTAAAGATATAATAGTCGTAAAAAAGGCTGCAATAGTTATTATTTTATATCTGAAAATTTGATTTTAAATTAGATTTACTGATTATCTGAGCCAAATCGCAAAAATTGTATACTTGTTGTTAACACTGAAGGTATTCATAAAATACTGCTAGATATACAAAATTATTAATTTTTAGAAAAATAAAAAAAAACTCGATTTTTATAATCCTTTTATGTATTATCAGTAACATTTACAGCGTCTATCATCAAGGCTGATAAAAATATCACGAAAAGCAATGAAAAAATGCATGCAAATATGCACAAAAAATAGCATAAATATGCCAAAAAATATTCGCGAAAAATCAATTACATATATGCTAAAAAACATTACAAAAAAAAGAAAAACATGCAATTAAATTAGAAACGACCAAATTAATTTGTATGTTTGAAAAAATGATCATTTATTCAACATCAAATTCCAAGTGTCGGTTTACAGCAAATTATAATAAAATATGTTATTTCAAATGTTCAAACACTTTCAAATAAAAGGCAGAGTCTTTTCTCTAAAATATTTTTATGTATCGAGTTTCGAATATTTCAACGAAATATAAAAATTTTTTATGATTCCTGACAATTTCTGACTACATTCGTTATTTATTTTAACTTTTTTTTCAACAAAATCGAGAAAATATGGATGCACGTTAAAAAAAGGTCGAAATTTTCATTATATGCAAAAATATGTATGTGCATATTTTTATCGACTCTGTTTATCACACACGAAAAAAAAGGATTTGCTGGAGCAGCAAAAAGATCTGCTGTTTCAACACAACTTGACAGAATGAATGTTTTAAGCCGTTGCCAATCATTTTCCCGAATCCCTTTTCCCGAACGGTCATTTTTCCGAAAAGTCTTTTTTTCGAACGGCCATTTTTCCGAATGGGAAATTTTTCTATCAGCCTAATGTCTAGAAATGCCGTGGTTACGCTTCAAAATTAAAAAATTTTAAGATTGAATTTTTAAATTAATTTCAAATTAAATTTCAAATTCAAAGTTTTAAATTTAAAAATTAAATAAAATTTACAATTTTTAAATCACAAATTTTTACCATGACTCTTTTTATTGAAGACTCTTATGAAATTTATAAATGTATACAATTGAAATAAAAGTAAAATTCCAACTGAAATTCGGAAAATAATATTTTCGGGAAAATTGTCGTTCAGGGAAAAATACTTTCGGGAAAATAGCCATTTGGGAAATAATACGTTCGGAATAATGGCGTTTCGGGAAAATAGTCGTTCGGGAACTTGAATTCGGGAAAATGACCGGGAATCGTTTTAAGCAGTAGCTTATTTTTTTGTTGCCACAATAAACCTTTTTTCTTGCCAGAGCACAATCATTATGCATAAAATTGCACAAAAATTGTGCTCTGCAAGCAAAAAAGATTTGTTAATGCAACAAAAAAATAAGCTACTGCTTAAAACATTCATTCTGTCAAGTTGTGTTGAAACAGCACATCTTTTTGCTGATACAGCAAATCCTTTTTTTCCGTGCATTTTCTCGCACTTATAACGAATAATATATGACCACAACGGAGGGTAGTTTAATAATGCTAAAAGAGAATCGATATGTTGAGTAATTAATTTTATAACTTTTCGTTACTTGCCTTCTTTGATAAGTTGACTACAGGTAAACTGTACACTGGGTGGACTAGGTTCGCCGCTACTTGTCGAGTCCGTTCGATCTCGACTCTTTTCGTTACAATAGTTCTCAAAGGGATTGTTCATGGCGATGAGGGAGTTGATGATTTCCGGCGTCCTCGGAGTGACCTCGCCCGCTGCGACTCCGAGCAAGCCGGCGGCGAACGTGGGACTAGGATTCACGTTCATGTTGAGGTTATACATATCTCAATTGCACCATCTGATACCTGCGAACTGAAGAATACAAAAGTCATCCTTGACGGCTGAAAATTCTAAAATCCGTAAAAGTAAATTCTTAATTTTACTGACTAAAAAATAACAATTTTATTTTCAGAAGAATTTTTTCTCAAACAAAACTCTAATTATTTATGTTTGGCTAAGATAACGTAAAAAGTAAAAAATTTGAATAATTGTTTCAACCTAATGATCAATAAAGAAAAATTAAAAAAGGATTTTGAACCTCGGCTTCGCCTCGGTCAAAAACACCCCTTTTAGCCAAAATGAGCAATCACGACTAGACCCAGATAGCACCGTGTCACAGGCAATTTAATTGTATGCTCGTGACTCCAAACATTTGCGTGGTTTTGACTCGAGTATGGTGTCAATTTACTCTATGACACCAACTTGTTACTACCATTGGCCGTTTATATGACGTCAAATGTCTATCAACGTATTCCGTCATAACCAAAGGTCAATTTGGACGCATCTTGCCGTAACAGAGTGACGTTGTTGCCGACAAAACCAAAGCCTAATGTGTCAGTACCTTGTTTCAAACTTGACGTAAACCTCGCAATAATAGAACGTCAATATGGCGTTGTAACCACTGGCACAGTGCTATCTGGGGATGCGAAATATACTATTTCCAACTCCAGAAGAAAAACGAGAATTTTTCCCACAGAGTTCGGTGGGTCAATTTTTTGAACACCTCGTTTCCTGTTTTCGAGGTCGCTCCTCATTTTAAAAACTCCGCTAGCACTACATCTACTTGGATTTTTGACTGTTATTTTCGCAGACACGCGTTAACTTTGACTTCTTTGGACTCAAGGCCTTCCCACATATCGACGCAACACACCTTCTCTTTCTCTTTCTTTATCTCTCCCACGGACAAAAAGAGCGAGCAATTGGAAAATCCACTGACCTATATGAGATCGCGGTGATTATTGCGCGAAACAATATAGCACGCCGTGATTTATTATGACAGGCGCGAGTGACGGCCGGACGCGTCTTAATGACAGCTCCATTTACCCGGATGTGAACGAGATCCAGAGACAATACTGTTTTTGTTTGCTTTGAGCCTTCTACCACAAAGCTTAGATGAGCATCATAATAACAAGACAAAAAAAAACGAGAAATAAGAAACTTTAAAAAGTTAAAAAAGGAAACTGCGAATCAACTCATACATGGAAAAAAGAAGGATTTGCTGTTTCAACACAACTTACAAGATCTAACTTTTTTAACAGCAGAAGTTTATTTATTTTTTTTTTTACTTAACTCAACAAATGTTTTTGCTACAAGAACACAATCACTATGTAATGAAATGTTATGCATAATAATTGTGCTCTGACAACAAAATATAAGCTACTGCTGCAAAAAAAATTCGTTCTTTCAAGTTGTGTTCCACATCTTTTTGCTGATACAGCAAACCCTTTTTTTTCGTGTACGTATGTGTATCTTCCTTTTTGAATCGAACCTTCGAGATAGAAAATGTTTTTTGAATATCTGTTGATAATTTTGTAATTTCGTAGCAGACATTTATGATGCAATTTTTAACAATAATTGTAGCATCTTGAACTTGTCCATATCGCTTTAGTCTTCCCTAGAGTAAAACTTTTAGAAAATAGGACAACGACATTCCAAAGAAAAAAAAGTGAAACTTGTATAGGTCTTCTTATGATGAAGTATTAGGATCAATAGTAAATGCAAACCTTATAATTTCGTATAAAAATAAGTCCCTTAATAAGATTTTCGATTCTGTCTAACGACTTCACATTTCCTCATAAGAAATTGCGTTTTCCTTATAAGGAACTGCAATTTCCTTAAAAGAATTACAAGTTTTTTATTTTTCAACTCATCTATTTCAAACTAAGTGTAGCCGTAGCCGAAAGTGTCAAACGCATGAGATACACAGCAGTTTTTCGAGGGACCCTGGGTTCAAATTTTTTTTTACAAAAATTTTTCCGATATATTTGTCATAGTATTATGACATATTAATCTTACCTAATCGATAAATTTGAATATAAGTTAAAACTACATCTCAATTGATTATTGAACAAATTGTTTATAAAATATTTTTATTCTGCAAAAGTGACATTTCCTTTATTAAGCTTTTTTCCTTATTTTAAGGATTTCATAAAGACACATTGTGAGGTTTTCACAAGGTTCAAAATCATTACGGATTAGGTATTTGAAAACGATGTCGAATGCTTTGTAGAGGACAGAGATGCTGTTTTTCCAGGCGGCGCGCGATCGAGGATAATATCGATGCTGACATGTTTTGGCATGCGTTCCGAGCGATGAAAAATAGCTCGTTTTGCCAATCTGCCAGGGCTAATTTTAGGAAAGGCGAAAAATGAAAAATGCGCGTCCCGGCTTTTCCGCGAGTAGGAACAAACAGGTGTCAGATACGCGTTTTCTCGTCGCCAGTTCGGCACTGCTAAAAATAGGGGCTATTCGATTTTGATGTATAACGCGTATGTATGCCCCGGTATTTGGCTAGGTTTACCAGATCCAGGATATTTTCTCAATATTTTTCCACTCCGTTACCACATCTCTCCAACTATTTTATTTTTTGATGTAACTTTTACAGTCTACGCACACGTGCAAGTAAGCTCGACAAAAAACGTAAATGACCTCTATAATCTGCATTAGTTGATATGTAAGCTGACTTAATTTGTGTTCATATTCCAAGTAACAATTAGAGACAAATTTCAAATAAAAAATTTTTATCCAGAAAATAGTAACAAAAATAGAATTCACATTAATTTTGAAGGCATACGTGTCTTACGGTTTCACTAGATGAGGTCAATAGAGTTTTCCATTTAAAAAAAAAAAAAAAAAAAAAAAAAAAAAAAAAAAAAAAAAAAAAAAAAAAAAAAAAAAAAAAAAAAAAAAAAAAAAAAAAAAAAAAAAATGGTTAAATAAGCCGTTCATACTACATGTTATAGCAAAACCTCGAAAGATGCGCATTTTTGCTATTACATACTTTTTACATAAAAAAATTTGTGTTGCATAGTGAAATATATTTGATTGTTTAAATACATATCATCATCGGATTTAAATGAGAAAAATCGTAGAACATAACATTAGCTCTAGTTAAACCAGTTATTTAAATCTAATAACTTTAACCGCTAAAATAGTTAGGACAAGTATTCACTAAATTAATTAAAGGTAGTTGTCATTATTAGTTAATATTTAGAAGTGTTTTTATACCAAAAAAAATTAAGTCACTAATTTTCGTCGTTAAATTAACTCATTTTTTCATGATATTATTGTTAATCAAAGTGAGAAAAAGTTTGATTAGAGTTTTTATCTCCTTTTTCTAGAATGAAGAATCCCTACATTTTGTACACTACAATATATGTAGAGCTCTAAAAAATTGAAATAAATTATGGATATTTGTGAATTTAGAATTCTGGAATTTTATTCACTGAAATTGGCAAGCCTGAATTTTTCAATTCGATAACAGAATTCAAGAAGTCCGTATCTAATAATTCAAAATTACACCGATAAAAATATCTTGTAAGACTCAGAGTTTGATGGTCCTATATTTAACTATTTTTTTCTAAAATCTAGAATTCCGAAAAACTGGTATCTGTGAAAATCCATATAAAATTCAAAATCTAGAATTCCAGAAATACATTTTAAATATTCTATAGCTCTCGAGCTCTGTACTGAAAAAATCAGTATCTGAAAATCTATATAAAATTAAAAATCTTGTGATCTATCTATAATATAAAAATCATTCTTCTGAAAAACTGAAAATCTTCCCGAAAACTGAACATCTTCCAGAACATATATTATAAACTTTGAAACCATAAATCATGTATTGTGTAATTCATAATTATAAAATTAGATATTTTCATATTCACAAATCTAGAATTATGTATATCACGAAATAAAAAATTATTTCAATTTGTGAAATTCAAAATTGTTGAAATTCTTTATAATCATTATAATTTGCAAATTTATGATTTTGAATTGATTGATTGAGGGTTCAAAAATTACAAATTTTATAATACTTGACATCGTTTAATTCTATATTTTACTAAAACCATAAGATTTAGGAAAAGTTGAAGATGATAATTTTGTGTTAACATTTTTTATCTCTGAAAAATATACATCTTAAGAATCTCAAAGAAAACTTATTTTGATTCCATAAACTCCCTACGAATTCAAAATAAATTAATTCAATATGAATGAAAATGTTCCCAACAAATCATGAACAATAAATAATTATTATTAATTTTCTAATATATTGTGTAAACAGCAAAAGTATAAGATTCTAAATTTGAAGGTTCCGTCTTTGAAGTTTTCAGAGTCAACCCTGAAGTAAGGGCTTAATTTCAAAGTGAAATAATTTAAATAATTTTTAAGTAGGGGAGACTGCGGCAAAATGCGCAGTTTTTGATATTAGTAAATTTTTCAGGCAGCATAAGGGCTGAGAGGATCTGCAAATGGCACTATATTGTAGCCCACATATGTGGCTACAATTTAGCCTCAGGCAACTTTAGTTCTAGTTGAACTTAATGCCTCATATATTAATTACAAAAAAAAAACGATTTTCTGCGCATTTTGCTCACGCTGGGGTAAAATGTGCAACCTGTGGGGCAAAATACGCAATTCCGGAAATCGCGATTTTCACGAGGTTGATTGCTGAAAAATTGTGGGATACACAAAATAAATGATTTTATAAGGAATTTCAATAAAAATTTAATTTGTTAAGAACATAATTCGTTATTTCACAAAAATTGAAATAAAGATCGTCTAACTTTCAAATTTGATTAAAAAAAAAAGTTGTTGAAAAAAGGAGGGTTTTACAAGTTGGGAAACTTAAACTCTAACTACATCATATTTAGGTTTTGCTGTTCAAAAGTGACACACCACTTTTTTTTGCTCACCACCAGGGGACTGGCACGGCGTATCCCAATGTATTGGGAGTTTTTCTGCCATTAAGGTGTCACAGAACCATTTTATTCGTCTCCTCTTTTCACTCATTCGCTTTCCGTTCTCTGCGTCTCCCTCGCAATACAGCAGGTTCTGTGTCCCCTTAACACTGACGACTCACACATGCACGCCGCTCACAGACCCGCATGAAGTTAACACGGTTTTTTTTGAAAAAGTACAGTTTTTTGAGAGTTCTGAGTCCGTCAAAAATAGTTCTGAAGTTCTACTTAAGAATTATCAATAGTTCCGGCGAATAAGTTGTTATAAAGATGAGAAACAAAAACAGGGTGCTAACTTCACGCAGCACCGCTTTTCGAA
>JAPYZL010059760.1:0-14914 GCA_030522825.1 Platygaster orseoliae | reverse complement strand
TTATTGTTAAAATTTCTAACTTGAATAACTCCGTTATTTTTGCGAACTTCGAAAAATGGCAAAGGACTTTTCGACTTGAAATTCAAAAAGGAATATGTAGTTTTTCTATGATACGGTGATTCAGGATCACCCTGTATATGAACAAAATATATTATGACTTATTTCTTTTCAATAATGCAATCATACTAAATAGAATGAGAAAATTCTTTTAATTTCGATGATAATTTCTCAAATATTTTAGAGATTTAATTTGTAAACCACTTCAAAATTCACAATCGTCACGTAAGAATTTTTCTTGATGAGGAGTAGAATAAAATTTGAAAAAATTGATCAATCGAAGTATTTTCGAATATATATTTTTACATTAAATATATTATATTATGACGTTTCCATTTTTCGAATTAATCAATTCTTACAATTTATAATTAATTTTCTTATGCATTGTCATGTATACATATTTATTTTATGATTTATATTTGTTTATATCAATGTTAAGTGTTTATATAATTATAATAATTATTATGTAATATATAACAATATAATATATAGAATATTGTGGTCAGTATAGTATAGATCCACATTATAGGTACATCAAATAGATTATCATATGCTAAAAACAATTCATTTCAGTCTTGTACAAAAGAATTTAAAATGATAACATTTCTCCAACTCACCCCAAGAGCGCAAATAAACCTTTCCTGGTCGAATCGGTAACTAGAACGCAGGAGATCAAAAAATTTCGTCATACACTCCTGCTCCGAAAGTGCGGAGACTTTTTTAAAATGAGCCTGGATAAGTTTTCGCAGCGCCTTTGCTTTCATGCCGTTCAGTATCGATCTTGGCAAAAATTTGTGCAGCCCAACCTGAGATTGCAAAACAACTTGTAATTTGTATTACACAAATTTCAAAAACTCTTTTATTTTATTGTTGAATTTTCATACTGAAATTTTCGATATCTATGAAAATTCTTAAACAAAATTGTTAAACGACCTTGGAAAATGGTGGGAGCGAGCAATAGCGGTTCATTGAAAATTTTCAGCCTATAAAAATACCCAGCAATACCTCTCGTTCCAAGTACTCCAAATTGCTTTTCTTGTCGAGAGCAATCTGCGGCATGTCTTTAAAAAAATATCGTATTTCCAGACAGCACAACTGTACGGCCACGTCCTGATCGAGCGTGGCGTGATTGGCACTGAGATAATCGTTCCGCACCTAAAGTTCAGTTCACGCGTCAGTGAAAGAGACGAATCGGACGATCAACGCGCCAGTAATCAGTACTTTTCAGTAATTAGTAATCACTATTAATTATCGGTGCTGGCAGTGCCATTTTTACGCGATCCACGGATCGGGAAAATTTTTGCAACCTCAGGTTTTTTTTTTTAAACGTGGTCACGACAAACGTGATGAGACTATTTATTATGATCCATAGTGAAACTTTATATAAATTTGCTTTGAATAAATACAAAAATTAGTTTTTTGATATACGTACCTTGTATTTTGTATACGAAATAGAATGATTGATTCAGAATTAACTATAATAGTAACAGTTAATAGTAATATAAATAAATTAACTTACTTGATCTCGGAGGAAAAAGAACGTCACTATGTCTTTATCGTACAAATCGTTGAGATTTTGCGGCAAGTACCGCACCCGCAATTCATATCTCCACTCGTTGTGAGGATGCTTTTTCTCGTATTTTTCTTGCACCTGGAACACCGAAGCCGATGCTGGCATTTACAAACTCTCATTTTCGACGTTGCAGGCCAACGCGAGTTTAACATTAAGATCATCTATTTCATAATCTTCTTTTTCAGATGGTAAACGTGACTTTCGAATGCACGATTCGTCAGAAAAAATCACAATCAACGTGATTCGAGTGAATTGAATTATGCTGGAGACTGTTTCAGAATGTGTAGCAATTTAGTTTTGGTTTCGATGAAATCTAACATTTTCATTGGTGATTTTTCTGCTTGAATTATTAAGTTCATGATTGAAATTTCGACGAACTAACATTCATGGTTTTTTTAAACATTCGGCATAATTTTTTGAGCTATGTTCAGAAATGGAAACAAGTTTTGAGGGAAAATTTTATATGTTCATAAAGTTTACAACATTGACAAATCACACGAAATTTTTTTTCAGAGATTTACCAAAAATAATGCAAAACCTTGAAAAAACAAATTTGACGAAGCCCTTAACAAGGAAATTTTTCAAAATTCAAGAATAAAAATATTCTGAGAATTTTTATTCAAATTCTGAAATTTGAAATTCTAAAGTTAAAAATGCTGATTAAAATTCTGACATTCGATTTCTAAATTCGAAAACTCTTATTCAAATTCTGAAAATTTAAATTTAGATTCAAAAACTCTTATTCAAATTCTGAAATTAAAATTCTAAATTGAAAAATTCTGAATTGAATTCTGAAATTTTAATTCTAGATTCAAAAATTGTGATTCAAATTATAAATTCGAAAATTCACTGAAAAAATTCAAGAATTCTCTGAAAGAAAGAACAAATTGAAAGAATTCACTGTGAACCTTAACTGAATTCTGAAAATTCTGATTCATATTCTAAAATTTGAATTATGAATTCAAGAATTCACTGAATTCAGTGAAAAAATTCAAGAATTTAAAAATTCTGAGAATTCTAATTCAAATTCTGAAACTTGAATTCTGAATTCAGAAATTCTGATCCAAATTCTAAAGTTTGAATTCCGAGTTCAAAAATTTTGATTTAAACTCCTAAATTCGAATTCTTAATTCAAAAACTCATATTCAAATTCTGAAAATTTAATTCTAGATTCCAAAAATCTGATTCAAATTCTGAAATTTAAATTCTAATTTCAAAAATTCTGAATTCAATTTTGAAATTCGAATTCAAGAATTCACTGAACTCAGTGAAAAAAATTCAAGAATTTAAAAACTCTGAGAATCCTGATTCAAATTCTGCAATCTGAGTTCTAAATTCCGAAGTTCTGATTTAAATTCTAAAGTTTGAATTCTAAATTAAAAAATTCTGATTCAATTTTTTAATCAATAATTCAAATCGCAGAAAAAAATTCTCGTGTGATTTTTCAACGTTGTAAACTTTGTCAACATAAATTTTATTACTGAATTTTTTTTTTCACATTTACAAACCTAAATTTCTACTTTTTAAAAATGTATTTATCTAACAGACAAAAATGCCAAAAAAAATTCATAGACGAAATTTAAAAAAAAGTTAATTTCCTGTAACATATAACAATAATCTATTGTTAATAATGTTGGTACATACGAAATTAAAAATTCACGTATCCTTTAAAATAATCAATTACAAAAAATCTTAAAAGATTAATAATTTTTATATATTACATTAATTTTTATTATTGTTATATAATAAGATTATTTTTATCAAATAATATTATTAATTAATAATTAATTAATTAGAAAATCATGATTAATTATCAAATAATTTTCTATATAATGAATTATTATACCTATAAAGTATTACATTTTATTATATTGATCTGAATAATTATTATATTTGTTTATTATTTATTATTCATATTTATTTATTATTATATTATATATACATTTATTATTATTATTGTTTTTAAGAATAATTTATTTATTATGAAATTCATTGTTGAAAATAATATTTAAATATTACATTATTATTTATTACATAATACG
Source organism: Platygaster orseoliae (assembly GCA_030522825.1). Taxonomy (NCBI): domain Eukaryota; kingdom Metazoa; phylum Arthropoda; class Insecta; order Hymenoptera; family Platygastridae; genus Platygaster; species Platygaster orseoliae. Next base: position 11,242 of record JAPYZL010059760.1, on the reverse strand, counting down.
TAAATATAATTTGTTTTTCTAACAACTGATTAATTTCAATAATTATTATATTTTGTTTTTTATTTATTACTCATATTTATTTATTATTATATCATATACATTTATTATTATTGTTTTTATTACTAATTTATTCATTATGAAATTTATTACTGAAAATAATATTGAAAAATTTTTATTATTATTTATTACATAATACATAAATATAATTTGTTTCAATAATAATTAATTGATTTCAATAATTTATTAATTAATTATTTTCACATTATTTTAATAATTTTTATTATTCAGTTATTCATCAATTTCCAAGTTTCTCAAATATAATCTAAAATAAGTACCTAGATAAAATTCGCTGGAAATCTCAAAAGTTCATCTGGCTTGACTTTTAATGTCCCACTTGCATCACAAATTAAATTTCAAACAAATATCCAATTAACCTGATACATAGTTGTGTCTTGGTGCAGCCAGTAACTCTCGCCTGAGCCAGGGTGATGCAACCTCATGGCGTAGAGGTTGCTGTAGGTTCTATTGCCAACCGCAAGTCGACTGGTCACCAGGTTAATGATGCCCTTGACGTCGATCGCGTCGCCGAACTTGACTACATTGAAACCGCCTGAGAAAACATCAGCTTCGTCAAGTTGCAACCCTCAACGGATTTGTAAAAGTTTCATTCTCACTTTTTATTTTTGTTTACATACTTGTAAAAATAAAATTTATAGTCTCAATAACTGATGAAAAACGAGATATTGAAATAATGTTTCTTTTTCCACTGACCTCCAATAACGGGACTATAAGAGTGTAAACGTTAAAATTATATCGTTCCTTTTTTACTAGTTTTTTTTCTTCAATTTACTGTAAGTTCTGTTATTTCAAATTTGTACTAGAAATAAACTTATTGAAAGAATGAAAATGCAAAAAGTTATGTTTAAAGAAGTACTATTTCTAAATCTGTACTTGTTGCAAAAGCGATTTTAGTTATTAAAAAAAAGACTTTGATGTTCAAGTAAACTATCGGGAAAATGGCCATTCGGGAAATAATACGTTCGGAATAATGACGTTTCGGGAATATGGTCATTCGGGAAAATGACAGTTCGGGAACTTGGATTCGGGAAAATTACCAGGAATCCAATAAAGTTATAAATTATATATATTTTATAAAAGTTTAAAAAAAAAGACTTCGATGTTCAAGTCAACTTTCGAGAAAATGGCCATTCGGGTAATGATACGTTCGGAATAATGGCATTTCAGGATTATGGTCATTCGGGATAATGACCGTTCGGGAACTTGGAAAATGACCAGGAATCCCATATTGTGCTTACCGTTTGGTAAATGGACTTTTAGAGTGGCTTTGTCCATAGTAGGAGATCCATGTGAAGGTGTGTGCTTGCCGCCATCCGAGCTTTGGCCTCCGACCCCTCCTCCACCTTCATCGCTCCCAGCGCTCATACCCTCATGGCTGCAACAACAAAATTAAACAACATTATAAAAATTGAGGAATTTAGAAAAAGCTTACGATTTCCTTTTTAGATTATAGAGTATTAAAATTTAATACAAACTTGTTTTGATTCATCGAACTTCAGAAATATTGTTTTGAAAATTTCAGAATTCTATTTTCCAAGTAAAAAAAAATTATTTGAAAACTTTATGAATTACACCACAGTTCTACATTTATATGACGAATTTCAGAAATCGAAATGCAGAAAATTATGAATATGAAATTTCAAACACACATTTTACTTAATAAAATAAGAAATATTGCTTCATGGTTCTACAATTGGAAAATGAAACATTGCATTTTGGTGTATTTAGATTTCCATTGAATATAAAATATTTGTACATTTGGAAATCATAATATTTAAGTAATTGCATTTTTTATATTCAAACATAAGGAATAATAATGAAGCATTAAAATTTCACACAAATTATTTTTAAAAAATGGAATAGGATCTTATTCTAAATAAAAGAAAAAAACATAGAAAATTTCTATCTATAAAAAATTAAATCGCAACTATAAAAAAATTTTTCTATCGTATGGAACGAAAATTACGGTTTGCATGTTAAGTTTCTTAAAAATAAGAGTTTAGATTGAAAATTGAAATACATAAAAGTTTCAAAATAGCAGTAATCCATCGAGTAATAAAATTTTTATTTCAAACAACATAAAATATTTTGAATGTGAATTTCAAAGTATAAAAAATAGAATATTCAGAGCAGAAAAAATGAAAATTTTTATGAAGCATTTCGAAAATTTCAACTCTAAAATTGATCGAATATTTCAATTCGAAAAAAAAAAAAAATATTCTTAAGACGAAACTTTATGGTATCGTTCAAATCTTTGTTTTTTAAAACATTTTCAACAAATGACGAGTTCAAACGATTTTTTTCGAATTTTGATACTGAAGCGAGTTTTTTGAACCTTGGAATACATATTTTTGAATTCCTGAGTTGATATACTTGGATTCAGTATAAATAGAATCCTACTTAACACACCCTAAAATAACGATTCATAATTTCAGAAAATCTAAAATTGAATCCCTCCAAAGTTCATGGTATGAAAGATGAAAAATTTACAATTCGATCAAGTCAAAAATCTGAAAGATTTTTGATTCTACGGCATGCAGTTAAAAATATTTACTCATGAACAATAATGTCTAAAATTCAAGAATGAAAAAACCAAACACAAAAAATTCTCTGTTCACGAATTGGTAACATTTTTGTAGCTTGACACCCACAAACTTCAAAATCTAAAAATTTTTGTTATTATTCACAAACATCTAAAAAATACTTTGAATAAATCAACTTCCAAAAAACAAAAAAAATGTGTGCAAGTAATAAAAATATCGAATAGCTTTACGATTTGTCAGCTTTTCGCCTTCATTAAAATTAATGACAAAGGATATAAGGGGAGAGGTGAGCAGAGGGGGGTTAGAATTTGAAGACACCTTGTAAAATGAGTACGCGTTTCAAAAATGTAACTCGAGTAGCCAAATGACGTATACGCGAAAAAATCGCTAATTTGCCATTTCAGGCAAGACAAATAAATTTGATCAAGTTCAAATGAATTCCTTTTTCAGATTTTATTGCTAGGAAAAAAAAATTATTCCTAATTTCAACACATAATAAAAAAAATTGATCAACGAAGTTTTGGAAGTTAATATGTGAAACCTGATTCCCGTCCATTTTCCCGAATGCAGTTCCCTGACTGTCAATTTTCCAGACGACCTTTTTCCCGACAAACACGTATCCCGACAACACTTTTCCCGACAGCACTTCTCCTGACAGACTATGTTCACGATAAAAATCCTATGATTGAATTAAGTCATATTTTTCCTGACAGACTGTTTCCAAAAATAAAAGAAAGTGTTCTTTTTTTTATCAAAGAAGGCCTGCTTTTACAATGAATTTTATTATTTTGATTGTTTGACCGTAAATTTACATTTTTTTCTTATTATTTATTTAATAGAATTGAAAATTAGAAAAAAAGTTCATTATGAAAAAAACTATCACTTATAATTAATTATAAATTAGAAAAAAACAATTATAACTTTAGGAAACTTTTTTGAAAAACTGATTCAGTACCGGTATATTCATGTAAAAGAATAGAAAAGCAGTATCGGGAAAAATGTTGTCGGGTAAAGTGTTTGTCGGGAAAAGTGTGTTGCGAGAAGTGCTGTCGGGGAAACTGCTTTCGGGAAAGTGACCGGGTACCGTGAAACCTCAATATTAAAAATTTGTTAGGATGAAGAAAAAAAACAAAGAAAATTTTTTTATGTGTGCCTCTGTCAGATGACGATCTATCAAAAAATAGTAAAAATGTATCAATTTTTAAAATGAAGATACTATTTCTTAACATGCGTTTACATTTCGTTCACTTACAATCATCGAGCAGGGTTAAATCATTTGCGAGTTCATCAATAGTCAGTTGAACCTCGCGCTAACCGCCAAAGCTCGACGAATGCATGATATGTTTCCTCCAATTCTTTTTTCCTTGAACTCTCATTCGACTTCATATTTTGCAACATAATTAAAAAAGAAAAAATACCTCGTACACGCGCGATTCGCAATTCCCGCTTATCGCGAGCGTAATAAAAAAAACATAGATGATTTTCGACACACAAAACATGGCTCATTTTTATAATATCAGAATCTTAACAACAATTTTCAGGTCAGGTTTTTGGGATTAGAAAATTGCGAGCACTGTAAAAAACAAATAAATAACAGTTTGGTTAATTATGTTTCCGCTATCGCAATCATTTTCTCAAATGACCGCGATTACTTTAGCCCGTAATTGGTTCGATAAGGAGTGATTTATCGCGTCCCTCTGGACAACTTCCTTTCCGATCACCGATTTCGCGTCGTTGCCAGCAGCGTTTGAAAAAAATCGAAAATCTACGTTTTCCCTCCGAGCGAGCAAACTCACGAGTCCATTCCGAAGCAGTTTTTCTTCATAAATTATTTACGCAATTCACGTTACGCGTCAGCCAATGGGTACAAAAGACCCTCGTTTCTGTACGAAGAACGCAGCACCTGCTGTTCCATGGGTTATGATTATCATGAACATTTCTTCAAAGAATAGAAAAGTTTAAACAGTAGTTTTTGTGAATTATTATATATTATATACAATATTTATATTATATATTATATATTGTTATATAAGTATTAATTTTCTAAGTAATTATTACGTATTAAAATCATGATCATTTCATAATCACAACGTGAACAGTATATCACAAGATCTGTTTTACGTGCTAGGGACTGGAGATACAGGAAAACTGAAACCTGTCGATCGTTCAGTAGCTCTTGCGTTATAATGTAACGCGATATCCGTATGCTCGTAAATCATCAAAGGATACTCGGCGATACCTGTACGAGCATGCAAGCAATAAATGGAAACTTCAATAAACCATTCAAACGTAATCTAAACACACAAGAATTCTGTAAAAAAATGTTTACGCCTCCCAAACGTTCATTCACAACGTTATTTATTTTTCATGTTATTTTAATTGTAAGAAAACAAGTAAAATGCATAAACTACATAATTATACACAAAAACCACGCATTTTTCTATTAAATTCCACAAAACTCAGTGATAAGATCCTAAATGTAAATTTATAAAAAAATCATTTGTTCTTCGTAAGAATCAAACTCCAAAAAATAAATCACAATAAAGTTTTAGATCATGGTTTTTGAACAATAAATGTCACTGATTTTTCAGAAAATCTGCGTTTTCAAAATTTACTTTTTTTATATAAAACGCTGCATTACTCTCAATCAGTCATAATTTTTAAAAGCTAGAAATCACACGCGTTTTACTGACAATGAGAGTTCATTGGTCTCAGCCCCATAGCAGCTCATGCTTCGTAAATAATTAATGATGTAGCTTATTAATAATTACGCCGCTACCGCTCGATGCAAATGATAATGCGACCGATTGATCAAGCTGTCTTAGAGGCACGTTAAATAAACGCCAATGGGAGTTTGCTCATAATTATCATCGCTTGAATTCACTCGACAAAACCTCGAACGATCAAAGAATCCCACAAAAAAGTCATCGGCTAACACGAATGACACGCATTTCTTAAGAGCGTATCTCTACGAAATAATGAGCTTTAAAAAAACAAAAAACATATCGATGGGTCCCTGGAAGAGTATCGTATCTCTCGGGGCTCCCGAGCATTTCATCGTATCTTTGACAGTGGTAAAACATTTCATCGTAACTCAAATTTTTGACTTTTTCCGAAAAAGTCATTATTGATTTCTCTAAACCCTCAAGAATGTTCCACAAAAAATTTGGAAACCAATTTTCGATTTTTACCTTTTAAAATTGAAAAACAAATTTCAATAATTGGAATGACCAAATACTGGTTAGGGGGATAATTTTGACTTGGCAATTCTTTTGGAACATTTTGTTTTTACGAGGTTAATGTGCTTTTCTCTGTTGTTTAGTTCGCTGAGCAACAAATTTCCATTACTTTGTAAATTAAATTTGTTATAACAATGCGTTTGAACACGTTACTGCGATATTCTATTTCTATAAAAAATACATGCTTTGTATGGTTTTTTGAGTTGTTGCAGAAGTGAATGACACTGATTTTGTGACATTTATTTATTTGAACAATTTATTTTAATAATATATTGCGAAAAATTTTTTTTGCAAGATTTATGTCGTTTTCATAGTTGTTTAGGTTGCCGAGTAAGAATAAGAGATGATTTTTGTAAAATACGTTACTGTAAACAATTTATTTAAACAAATTATTGCAAAATTTTTCTTCTACAATATGTATATCCTTTTCATGGCTTTTTAGGTTGCTGACTAAGGATTTGACATTATTTTTACAAAATTTACTGAATTAAATAATTTATTTTAACAAATTATTGCCAAATTTTTCTTTTATTCTATGTGACGTGTTAGGAGAAAAGGGACCTTAGGCCAAAAAAATCAAAAATGGGTTTTTTATCTCTATCGATAGGTCTTGAGTTGCCCTATCCAGAAAAAAAATTTTATTTAAATACGAGCATTATTTATTTCACGTTGGAAAATGATTCCAAAAAATCACGTAAATAGCGCATTTCTCAGTGAGGCTCAATTCTCATTGCTTACCCTGAAAAATCGTGCTATTTGGCCTAAGGTCCCTTTTCTCCTGGCACGTCACATATGTATATCAACAATAGAATTTTAAAAAAACAATGAAAAATCTTTACTCAGCAACTTAAAAAACCATAAAAAGTATATATATTGTAAATGAAAAGTTTTGCAATAATTTGTTTATAAAAATTCTAAAAATAAACTAATTTTACAAAAACAATATCCTTATTCGGCAGCAACCTAAAAAGCCATGAAAAGGATATACAAATTTTAGAAGAGAAATTTTGCAATACTTTATTGAAATTAATAGTTTAAATGAACAAATTTTACAAAAACAATGTCAAATTCTTACTCGGTAACTAAAAAAGCCATGAAAAGGATATACATATTATAGAAGAAAAATTTTGGAATTTGTTTAAATTTGTTTAAATGTTTAATTTGTTTAAATAAATAGTTGCAATTATACATATTGTATGAAAAAATTTTGCAATAATTTGTTAGTGTAAATAGTTTAAATAAACAACTTTTGCGAAAACAATGACAAATCTTTACTAAGCAACCTAAATATCCATGAAAAAGATATACATATTGTAACAGAAAAATTTTTCAATAATTTTTTAAAACCAATAGTTGAAATAAACAAATTTTGCAAAAACAATGTCGAATCCTTACTCGGCAATCAAAAAAGCCATGACAAGGATATAAATATTGTAGAAGAAAAATTTTGCAATAATTTTTTTAAATAAATTGTTTAAATAAACGAATTTTACAAAAACGATATAAAATTCTTACTTGATAACCTAAAAAACCATGAAAATGACATATATATTGCGAAAAGAAATTTTTGAAATATTTTGTTGAAATAAATTAAAATAAATTTAAACAAAAGAAATTTATTATAGTATAATAATCATTATTATTGATGCAAAATATGCAGAAGACGGCTTTAGAAACCCTGAAAGGCATATGCGTTTTGAAAAAATATATTTTCGCAATAGTAAATTAAATTTAATTATTATAACAAATGAATTTTATTTATTACAATATGAAAAATATGCCAGTGATGACTCCGAGCACGAATCTGAAGGACAATGATCATTTAACTCTTTCAAGACAAAGTTTATTGAAAAAAATTTTCGACGACACTCATATAATAATTATTTAAATAATTATTTCATGAGTTATAACTCAAAAAATTATCATAAACAGTAAATTATCAAGACAGAAACGTAGATACTTAAAAATGTCTACGTAAAAATATTTTTTGAGGGAATTAATCAATTTTTCATAATTAAGTTTACAGCTTTTATATTTTTAAATAATAAAAAATTATTGTGAAGATTATTTATTGTAGTATACAAATTTTTTTTCAAAATCTACTACATTATCATCATTTTTCAATGCTGGTTCAAGAAAAGTTACTCGTTTTATGCGTAAATTTTTTTATGGAGAAGTATTTTTTATTGTTCAAGTTTTGTCTTTCTTGCTTTATATTACAAAAGTTTTATTTATTCTTATGTTAAAAATTACGAAAAAATGAGTCTAAATATAATGTCTTAAAAATATAAATAATATGTGATTAGAAACATGTGTAACATATTATTTTCAAACTATCATTGTGTTTCTTGAGTGACGGAAACTTTACATCAAGTTATCTCGAAACTGTGATTTTTAAGATACGATGAAATGCTCGGGAGCCCCGAGAGATACGATACTCTTCTAGGGACCCATCGATATAAGAATGATTTATTATCATTTAATAGATATAAGTTAAAATAAAGCTAATAATTGGAAAAAATCGAGTTTTCTGCCTGCAGTGTATATCTGTTAGAAAGTAGTAGATTGTTTTTTCAGTGCAGTCTCTCAAGAGGCTTTGTCGTTGCGTGGAAACGCTATCGTTTCACCTTGCACGACGAAAACGAGGAGGAACGTTCTCAGGCAGTCAAAGCTCGATGTAGCCAATTATACGTTTAAAATGACTATTCGCCGTACACGAAATGCCATCGCCGATGAGACGCTTCGGGTTGCCGATAAATTTGCTCCGTTTCTCGTATTCATACAGCCGACAGATGCCGGAGAAACGAAACCGATACTTACTCCCAGCGCGTACGCGATTGTCTGCGAAATAGCGCAGAATAACCAAACCATAATTAAGTTTCCCAACACAAATTAAATTTCTCGAATTTCTTACATTTTTGATGAACGACTCGCTCCAACTTCCTTATACCATCCTTCTGCAACATTGTAATTTATTCACACGGAGAAAACTGCATAGTTTTTTCATGCATAGACGATTCCACTGATAATTTCATTCTTATTTCTTATTCACTTTGTCATACAAGTTGAGGAATATTTGGATTTATTATTGACTCTGTTCAGTATTCATGAGTCGTACCTTGCTCGAGAGATGCGATGAAATTTCCATGTGCCAAGCGTGTCCGGGCTATACGACTCGTTGCAATTCAACTGACCGAAAGCGCAGAGCAAACCTTTCCCATCTTTCGACCATCGCTTGTCCCCGAAAATTCGTACGCTTTTATTTCTCCCGAGGAATGGCGACATCTTTGTCTTGGGCTCGTGGAAACTTTGCCTTCTCCACGGACTCGCGTTCGCTTTGCGCTCGAAAAGTTCAAGCATTTTTTCTCGATACCGCGTCGCACTCTCGAGTCACTTCACCGTTGCCCGATGAATAATTGTTATACGTGATCATTTATGCCAAGTCGTGCATAATTACAGCTATATGTAACTGGACATCATACATTGCGACCTCGAAACGAGAGTTCTCTCGTTTTGAAGTTGCAGTGTATGTCATAGAAATGGTTGGTACAACCAAATTGTTTAGTGGCTCTTCATTAAAATTTTCACTTCAAATTGGACGCTCACGTTTTTTGTAAACACTTGAACAAAGGATCTAAAATCGATGAAAGTTGCATCCAATTTTTATCATCGAACTTTCGAGCCATGATCCTCGTGAAATGGGGAAATAATGCGATTTCTCGAAAACACTCAGACTTTTTTCGTCTACGATAAGAACGACGATTTATGCAAATGTCCGCGACACTTTTTTAACGGGGCTTGACCAGAGATACACCGGGTTTTATCGTTCGGCAACGCGTATTTCATGGTGTATAACACGTGGGCGTCCCACTTGCAACACAAAGCGCAAACACCTGGGGAATCGCGCTTTTTCGCGTCTTAAGAAGAACCACGTTGATCTATTAATTGACACTTGAAAAACTTTTTTCCATGTGATCGTACATGGTCAAGTTCTTTTTTCTGGAGAATTATTTAGTCACTGTTACGTAATTTAAAAAATAAAATTAGATGATGAACTCTTGTAAATAAAAATTCTAAAAAATCCACCCAAAAAACAGAGTAGTTGCTCCACCCATGTAAATTTATAGTTAAAGCAACCGAGATTCAAGTCACTCCGATTTACAAAAAATCTTGAAACCCAGAAGTATAAGGTTCTTCGAATACACTCAATGTAATGTAAAAACTTCAATAATGTTTACACCAACCATAACATAGAGCTGTGACAACTATATAATTTATTCCGTGCATAAAAATCTTCTCTCAAACACGTACGATCATACTTGAAAAAATTTTGGAAAGCGTTACTTCACTATTTCACCAAGCGTTGATATTCCGTATCACGACTATTAAACGACGTCACATTTTCAATTTCCCGGTGATAAATCGATTCATCAGCCGCTTTCCGGTTTTTCCGGGCGGCGGAGGAAACTCGAACTTTTCACTCGCGGCGCTTTTCCCATGAATCTCATTGTTGAGAAAATTCACCTGCCATGAACGATTCGCGGCTAGCGAGTGAGCATATCGACTGTCAGACGGAAACTGATCAGTGCTCAACAGACACCCTGCTATTCTCGCTCGACTCTCGCAGACTATCTGTCTCCTTTTCCTACGTGGGATGATGCCGCGGTGTAGGTTTTCAACCCGAGCCGATAAAGCGAGGAATTTCCATGTTCTGATTCAACTCGCGAAATAGAGCAACTCGATCTACTGTGATGTACGCTACGCAACAAAAGCTCATGTTTATATATATACATACACACACATATATATACAACTAATAAAATATTGAACACAAAATATGCCTTGAAAACATATTTCTCAATTTAAATGACATTTTTTCTGCTTCTAAACGAAGTGTCCTGAAATGCCCCGGTACCCGTCCCTAAATGCGCCGTTACCGGGGCAATTAGGGACGATCTGCACTTTTAACTGTTTAATAAATATTATTTATAATATCACAAATTGGAAAATCCTATTTAGAGGGATATAATTCGATTAATCATTATTGTTTTAACTTTATCACTCTATTTTATTGCAACATACTGTTGAATTATTACACGAATATAAAAATGACAATAATACTCAGATCGAAATTAATGTTGAAAGTTTAATAATTATTAAATAATTATTGTGATTCAATATTTTATTTTATTTATTATAATTTAAAATCGATTAAAATTCAATCGATCTACTGATTTCATCAATTTCCTTAAATTATACTCAAAATCCTCAATAAAAATTTCAACTCGGGAAGATTTCAAAAATTTCATTAGGGCCTTTTACAAATTTTTAAAATCTTATATGTCGCTCTTATAAGATTTCAAAAAACTTAGAAGAAATTCC
>JAPYZL010059715.1:0-10365 GCA_030522825.1 Platygaster orseoliae | reverse complement strand
CAGAATAAACGAATTCATGTTGACTAACGTATGGTTTTTCCCTAAGGGTCTCTTGACGAACAGCAAATGTTCAGGTAATGATGAACCCGATTGTAAATAATGAATCTATGAAAAAAAAAAAAAAATAAATAAATTCTCAAATTCAGAATAAACGAATTCACGTTAACTAATGAATGGTTTTTCCCTAATGGTCTCGCGACGATCAGCCACGCAGTTTAAATAAAAGTGCACCCCCCCCCCCGCTACCGAACGACTCCAGGGAAAGGACGCACAGTACATTATATTTCTATCAAAACGACAGGCGCGCATTCTTGAATAGCAGCTGCAAGCGAAAGAAGGAACTCTCCAATTCAGAACAAACGATTTTATATTGACTAATGTGCGGTTTTTCCCATTTCCTAAAGAATCTAGGACCACCAGCCACGCAGTTAAGAAAAAAGTCGACCCCCCGCTACTGATCGACTCCCAAGAAATGGCGCATGGTGCATTATATTTCTATTAACGACTGTCTATTCATTGCTGCCAAACACTTAACGTTAAGAGGAACTAAAATTCAAAATTCGATTTGAGAAAAGCGCGACTGATACACGGCAGCTACGGGCCGGGGGGTGCGGGTGGAAGAGAATGCAGGGAACTGGTTCTGGAGTTTTGGAGCGTTTTCCCGTGACATAGGCGAGAGCAAGAGCCGATATTCATCTTTTTCTTTTCTTGCTTTTCGCCCATTCTGACCCATTTCAATCTACATATTACCTAATTTTTATCATGCGCGTCTCTACCTAATCGCCAAATACAAATACTATAATAGTTCTGTCATCTTGTTTGACATGTGTATTATGGGGAATGAAAAAAAAATGAAAAAATTTTTGATTCTTCGTAATAAATTTTTGTTCAAAATTTTGAACACCTCAGAAGTTGATTTTTTTCTAACGTGGCTTTTTTATTGAAAAAAAAAATTGTTTTTGGGAAACCGTGTATCGTTTACGTACACTACCATACATTTTTCTTGTATAATTTTTTTACTTTCATTATTTTAATTAAGCGGTTTGCCTTGGAGAATGCTTACTGCAAACCTTTGCAAAAAAAACGCGCTTCGGGAAAAGGACCACAACACTGAAAATTTTAAATATTTTTTATAATTCAACTTTTTTTTTTTTTTTTTTTTTTGGATAGTACTACTAAGAAATTGATTTTGAGTTTTGCAAAAAGTGGCAAGGGACTTTTTGACTCGGAAAAATATGAAGAAAATTTAGGTAAAGTTTAGTCCGCGGTTTTTATCCCCACTTGTCGAAAAAGCGCATTTATTGTTTAAATTTCAAACTTGAATAAGTATGTCATTTGCGAATTTCGAAAAATGGCAAAGGACTTTTCGACTTGAAATTCAAAAGGGAACATGTAGTTTTTCTATGTAATGTGGATTCCGGATAACCATGTATAACCTCTTAAGATTAATCAAATTTTCATGATTGTTCGGAGCAAAACGATGATTTTTTTTCGAATCTATTAAAATTGCAAATGATAAAAAAATTGTATCCATATTCCGGCTGTGAATTAGGCCCTTATCAGGATCTTTACAAAAATAGGCAAAAATTGAAAGAGAGGAATTTTCGCATATTAAATTAAAAAGTTTATTACAATTAATCAAAAATTCAACTCTGTCGGAAATGTTAACAATTGAGAATATTTATGTATATTATCAAAATAAGATGTACGGACGTAGCTCACAGCATTTTATTGAACTATGAATTATTAACTATTGATTTAATTGAACTATGTGGCGCATTACAATTGACGCAATGGTTGCAGATCTTACATATTTTTCAGTGAAATTTTGAAGAATTCTTTCATATTTGAAAGAACTCAGTAATTCGGTGGAGCAAACATTGTAGGGAGGTGATTGCAAAAGTAATTTTTCGTGACAATGAAGGTGATCGATTAAACTATGGTTTTTTAAAGTTACCTTCATTTGTGTATTAAATTACATAGTATATTATTTTAATAATGAAGTCGTAATATAATAAAATCATAATAATTTGTAATTTTATTGGATTCTAAAAAATAATCGTCGTTTGGCTCCGAGTTATTATGAAAATTTGATTAATCTTAAGGGGTTATATACAAAGTTGAGGGGAAAAAGTGAGCCAAGTTCGTAATTTTTTATAAGGGTTATATGCAAATTTTATTTAAAAAAGCAAAAGACAATTTCTTAGTAGTACTTTCCAAGAAAAAAAACAGGTTGAATTATAAAAAATATTGAATTTTCGGAGTTGTGGTCCTTTTCCCGAAGCGCGTTTTTTTTGCAAAGGTTTGCGGTAAGCATTCTCCAAGGCAAACCGCTTAACTAAAATAACGAAAGTAAAAAAATTATACAAGAAAAATGTATGGTGGTGTACGTAAACGATACGCGGTTTCCCAAAAACAATTTTTTTTTCAATAAAAAAGCCACGTTGAAAAAAAAATCAACTTCTGAGATGTTTAAAATTAAAAAAAAAATTCATTACGACGAACCAAAATTTTTGAATGAAAAAAGAAACGTTCAAGTACACCACAATACATTTTTCTTTTATAATTTTTTTACTTTTTTGGTTTCAGTTAAGCTGTTCGCTTTGAATAGTATTTACCGCAACCGTTTGCAAAAAAAAAACGCTCTTCGAGAAAAAGGCCACAACTCCAACAATTTTTAATATTTTTTTATAATTCAACTTGTTTTTTTCTTTCTTCGATATTACTACCAATGAATAGTCTTGCTTTTTCAAATAAAATTTACATAAAACCCTTGAAAAAAATCTCGAACGTAGCTCACTTTTTCGCCTCAACTTTGTATATAATTCCTTAATTAAAAATGTTTGTCACATTAGTCAAAGAAAAAGGCAGATATTAAATAATTTAGATCTGAAATTTTTTCATTTTTTTTTTTTTTTTTTTTCATTCTCCATAATACACAAGTCAAACAAGATGACAGAATTATTATAATATTTGTATTTGGCGATTAGGTACACTAAAAAAAAATCCTGTTATTTTAAAACGATATCTCACGTTTGAAGGCAGAAAGATGCATTCCGGTTATTTCGGAAGATTTTCGTTTTCCATTATTGTAAGAGATTTCCTCCCTTTTCGTCTCCTACCGTCCCTGAGCCCCTCGGCGGGCCAGAGCAGAGTGGCAGCAGGTATACGAAATATACTCGCAGACCTTTTAATCGAATATTTTTACGGTCCCAAAATAGAAAATAGAAAAATCGGAATAAAACGATGAAACGACTTTTTCGCGATGAAATGAAATTGGGTTGTGAAGGAAAATGTATTGAAAATTTTCACAAGTTAGGTTTTCATTTTTTTTTTCTGAAAAATAAAATTTTTTTATCTAACAGTCGGCTTAAATACGTGTAAAGGTGTGAACATAGGGGTACACTATCAAAACTTTTCACATGTTTTAGGCATGTGGAGACCCAGGTGGCTCATCCATGTGTAATTATGGCAGGGTTTCTCAGATGCGTTTTCACATGTATTCTGAAGTGTATAATCTACCTGTGTAAACTATATATAAGAACTACGTGACGTCGGAATATTTTTATTACTATTCATTTATTGAATGATGATTAGCAGAGTTGATGATTAAGTTATTGAGCTGTTTGTTAAAAAATGAACGATTTTGCTTTGCAACAAATTGAAGGGTAAAAAAGCATTTTAAATGAAACGAGCACAAACTGTTGACAAATGACCACCTATTGCAATATCTCCTAGTGTTTTTAGTAGTTGGGATTCATAAACGAAAAATTCGAAATTACAAATAATTTTTTAATACCAAAAGTTCTTTACCCATTATTGTCATTCAATAACCTAGAATGCTAGTGGTTTTGATTCTTAAGAATAAAGGGAAAATTTGTATGAGAATCAGAAATATTTTATGAAAAAAAATTGAGTCGCGTACATTTTTTTTAAACTTTGATATTTTTATAAGGAAGTTTTAATTTTTATAATTTTTTTATATATAAATGTACTGTAATTAGTTGTATATGAAACAAAAATTTTACATACATTTTATTAGGAAAAATTTTTTTAACAATTTTTTATAATGTCAGTTTACGAAGGTGGTTTTTCTGATAAAAAATTTGTTTACTTGATCTAAAAAAAATTTTTGATGAGAATCGGAATCACTGTAGGGAAACTGCTACGTACGAAAACAAATACAGGGTGATTCAACATGACCTGAGCCACAGAAAAATTTAGATTACTTGTGAAATTCTGAGACAATATTTCTTTTGCCACTTTTCGCAAAACTCAAAATCAAAAAAGATATTCGAGTTAAAAGTTTCAACCAATCAGAATTCTCAGATTTGAAACTCGAATATCTTTTTTCATTTTGAGTATTTTGAAAAGCGGCAAAAGACTTTTCGACTCAAAAAAATATGTAGAAAATTTGGTTAGAGTTTAGTCTCTGGTTTTCATTGCCATTTGTTGAGAAAGCGCATTTATTGTTTAAATTTCAAAGTTAAATAACTTTTTTATTTTTGAGTTTTAAAAAAATGGCAAAAGAAATATTGTCTTAGAATTTTACAAAGAATCTGAATTTTTCGGATGCTCAAATCATGTTAAATCACCCTGTATAATGATTCTGATACTTATCGAAAGTTTTTATAAGACCAACTGTAGAATATTTTTATGAGAAAATAGTAGATTCTGTACCAAGGCCGCAAAGTAGGCTTTTGTTGTACAGGCTGAATTTTTAGTTCGAGGCAAGCACGGGCGTGACTTTTCAGCACGAGGCGAAGCCTCGTGCTGAAAAGTCACGCCCGTACTCCCCTCGTACTGAAAATCACGTCCGTATATGCCGAGTACTGAAAATTCTGCCTGTGCGACGAAGGCCTACTTTGATGGCCGAGGTGCACACTCTACTTTTTGCAAAACACTCTGCAAAAAGCAACATACTGTATACACAGTATTGAAATAAGTAGTAATAAGTGAAATAAGTTGAAATAAGGGTATAGTTGCGGGGTCTACCAGGGTTGATTTTCTCGTTTCATCGATTTTTCAATTGATTCATCAACGATTATGCCGGTTTCTAGGATTGCGGAATGTTTTGAACATTTTTTGTGCGATTGTTAATTAACGTATAGCTGGAAGGGTAGTTTTTTATGTTGTATGTTGTAGTGAAATTAATTTTGGAACCAATTTTTTCATAGTCTTAGTTGAAAATTATAAAAATGGTTTATATAATTTTTCTTCTGGAAATAAAATTTTTTTATCTAACAAACGATTCAGATAAGTGAAAAGGGTTGCAATAGGGGTAGTTGCGGGACTTGCAGGGGTTTTTTTCCTCGTTCGATCGATTTTTCATTTATTTATCAACGATAAGGCAGGTTTCTAGAATTTCCAAATCTTTTAATACATTTTTATGCAATAGTTAATTAACTTACAGCTGGAAGGGTAGTTTTTTGTATTCTATGTTGTAGTGAAATGAATTTTTAATCCAATTTATTTATAGTCTTTGTTGAAAATTATAAAAATGGTTTATATGATTTTTTCTGGAAATAAAATTTTTTCATCTAACAATCGGTTCAGATAAGTGAGAAGGGATGCGAATAGGGGTAGTTGAGGGACCTGCAGGGGTTTATTTCCTCGTTCGATCGATTCTACACTTATTTATTAACGTTTAGGCTGGTTTCTAGAATTTCAAAATGTTTTTAAAAAATTTTATTCAATAGTTAATTAACGTATAGCTCTAAGGATAGTTTCTTGTGTTGTATTTTATTATTAAAAAATTTTTGAATGAGAATCTATTGATACATTGAGAGTTTTGTTTATAAGTTGTATGTATGGTTGTCGGTATATTTTTCTGACAAATATTTTCAATCAAACAATCAGCTAAGACATGTGTTTGAGGGGGTGCTTTTAGGGGTAGTTGCTGGACCGATTGAGAGTATTTTTTGCCTATTTTGTTTTTTCAGTTCTTGATTTAGCAAATTAGGTGGTTTTTATGATCGCGAAATGTTTTTCATAAATTTTACCAGATCGATAATTAACATCCATTGTTATTACGATTAACTATTGGGGTGAGTTATTTAAATCAGCTAATTCAATAAAAAAATCCATTCCTCATATATTGCAAAATGGTTTAGTTATGTTTTTCCTTATTTTTCCGCTCCAGACATGGTCTCTCAGCTATTTTTTCATTGGGAGTACTTTTCATTTCTAGTCTATCTTTTTCGTTTAATTTTAAACGTTTGCAACTTCAGGTACATTTTCGACGGAACAAAAATGTTTCGTAACTTTTGGATTTTTCGTAAACATTTTAAGGTTTTTCATTTTTAATCCCAAATATTTTCAACAATTTTGGACCATAAAAAATATTTACTTCTTATGCATGTTTCGCCATTTTTTTTCTATTATTTTCATTTTATTATTTAAAAATGAAATTGAAAATGAAAAAAATAAAAAAAATCGGAAACAATGCAAATTAAATTGAAAAAAATTATTTTCATTAAAAAAAAAACTAATTGAAATCGCAACTAACTTGCATTACGTATTAATTTTTTTTTTCTTTAATTTAATTTTAACATGTCCCATGTTTACAAATTCATAATCTGTTTACATTTCAAGATAAATAATCAATTGAAACATTATGCTATTCGAATTATAAGTTGAAGAGAACTTATAGCAAAACATGTGGTCATTTTCTGCAAAAACTTTGATTAGGAGCAGAAAATGTGAACAAATGTACAAAAAACATAAAATTTGCTTGCATTTAATCATAAATATTTCTTGATGCCTATCATAAATATTTTATTGCCCTGCTCATTACCCTTTATCATTCGTCACTAACAATAAGTACAAACAATTTTTTGAATTTCAATCTTTTACGTTTTTTTATCAAAACATTAATGATACAAATTTCATTTTAGAAAAATTCTGCTGTAGCAAGGATTTTTGTTAGTTTTGAATTAGTAAAATAAACAATTCTGAATTTGTCTACCTTTGAAAACTTACATGAAACTACTCGTTATGTCATATTGATTTCAGTAAGTACATTTTTAATAATTTTGACTGAATTTAATTATGTATCAATAACATGTATTTGCATAATTTTTATAAGTTTGTATTTCAAGTATTTTATCATAACGCATTCCATTTTTTACTTGAAATAATAATAAATTTTATTCGAATTTCATGAATGAACTTCAGAGTTCGAAGTTTTTTAGACATTTAACATCTTGAATAAATAAATCACTTTTTCTTTTCAGAAGCAATACTTGAAAATTTCAAAATTCGTTTTCTAAAATCACTAACTGTAAAATCGTGTACAGTTCGCCATCTGAAAGTCTGGCTGGAATGTCGGTATATTGTGGTTGTGAAGAGGACAGCACTTTACGAGGTGTTCACTTTAAATAAATTATTCAAGAAATAAAAACAAATTTTTCCACAGTTTCTTGAATAGTAAACGGGACTTCAATGAGTTAAAACGACATACTCGTTTTCACAGATCTCAAATGAATCATTTTATGATAATCAATCATATATATTTGAGCGAAATTTTTATTTGAAGGGGGGGGGGGGTAAACTGAAGTGTATGTCAAATACATGTTTAAAAGATCAACATATATTTAAACTTATCAATGGATATCGATAAATAATGGTTTTTCTGAGCACTTACATAGCTTTGTACAACTTTCTAGATTTTAATTTATGCATTGATCGATTTTTTTTGAAGTTCTGAGTTTTTTTTTTTAACAATTTATGAAATTACAATCCTCAAGATTACTCAATCCACATTTTTAAATTGTGATGGTGGTCACGTACCTAAACAATTTCTCATTTTTAGTTGTATACTAAAAAAATATAATTTAAAATACATGTCTGCTTTGCAAGTTGAAAGCTAACTGAGTTATTTGATCCCTTAGAATAAATATTAAAAATAACTTATCAGACATACAATTTTTCAATCATTGATTTAATGATATATTGATATATTGATATATTTTGATATATGATGATATATTTTTGATTAACAATTCTTTGCATGTGCTGTACTCACATTTCTTGCTTGTTCAATTTTTTTTATCCATAAAAGCCTCAAACGTTTGTCGCATTTTTTATTTATTTTTTTTTTTTGAGCAATAAAATGACAGTAAAATAAGAAGAAAATAACAAGCGTTTTTGCGTTGCGTTTCAAATGATTGATCTTTGACTATCGATATCCTTTTTATATACTTTTCACATTGAAATACAAATGAGAGACTAAAAATGTATTCAAAGTTTATGATGCAAAAAGATGAAAATCTTAGGTTGACTTGAAATCTTCAAAATCGCAAAACATTGTTTTCCGTATGGGGAAATATTTCATTTAAATTGTTTACGAAGTACGAAATCGCAAAAAATAATATTGTTATTAGAGAAGTTTCTAATAATATTTCAAATCTAATTTGTAATAATGAATTTTAATTTCACAGGTTTATTTTCGATAGACGTAGAAAAAGTTGTTTGTTTTCCAGAAAAATAAGTTATAATTATGTTACACTAACTTTTTATGAAAAAACGAAGTTGTCGTTTTTGTAGGATATTATAACAGCTGAAAAAACAATTTCTTTCGAAAATTTGACGTAAAAAAGATATTGTTTCTATAATATTGAATAAAATAAATTGTCTATGTTTTCAGACTGATATCAACATTGTTCACGGTTATTATGTCCAAATCATATTATCTCTCTATCTTATAAACAAACTTCCCCGCCGCTAAGGGTATTTTTAAGCGGGTTGATTGCTGATCCTGGTGTGATTTGGCGATGCTGGGGTGATTCTGGTGATCCTGGTGATCATGTTGATCCTGGGGTGATTTTGTGATCCTGGGGTGATCTTGTGATCCTGGGGTGATCTTGTGATCCTGGGGTGATCTTGTGATCCTGGTGTGATCTCGTGATGCTGGGGTGATGCTGGGGTGATCCTGTTGATCCTGGGATGATCTTGGTGATCCTTGGGTGATCCTGGAGTGATCCTGGTGTGATCAGGTGATGCTGGGGTGATTCTGGTGATCCTGGGGTGATTTTGTGATCCTGGGGAGACCTTGTGATCTTGGGGTGATCTTGTGATCCTGGTGTGATCTCGTAATGCTGGGGTGATGCTGGGGTGATCCTGTTGATCCTGGGATGATCTTGGTGATCCTTGGGTGATCCTGGTGATCCTGGAGTGATCCTGGTGTGATCAGGTGATGCTGGGGTGATTCTGGTGATCCTTGTGATTATGTTAATCCTGGGGTGATTTTGTGATCCTGGGATGATCTTGTGACCCTGGGGTGATCTTGGCGATCATGTTCATCCTGGGATGATCTTGTGATCCTTGGATAAACCTGGTGATCTTGTTGTGATTTTGTGATCTTGGATGAACCTGGTGATCCTGTTGTGATTTTGTGATCCTGGGGTAATCCTGGTGTGTTCTGGTAATTTTCTTATTATCTGATAATCCTGGGGTGATCTTGAGGTTTTCTAGTGATCTTGAGATTTGCTTGTGATATTGTGAATTTGTGATTTTCTTGTGATCTTGCGGTGATCCTGGTGTGATCTTGTGATCCTGGGGTGATCCGATTGTGATCTGGTAATCTTGGGGTGATTTTCTGATCTTCGTGTGATATTGTGATGTTTTTGTGATCTTGGGGTGATTCTTGTGTGATCTAGTGATCTTCTTGTGATCTTGGCTTATCTTTACTTGACTTTGATCTTAAGAAGATCTTAAGAAGATCTCAAATCTTAATACTTTACCTTGACTTGACCTTGACCTAACCTTGATCTTAAGAAGATCTTTCATATGATAAGATATTTAAGTTATTACAAACAATAGTGTCTATCATTCAAACTACTCTTCCCTGCCACAAAATACTAATTACATTAAGAAATGTGAAAAATTTTTCATATCAACAAAGAGCAATGTATATTATTGAAATAAGAGATATAAACGATAAGTGGAACAATTATCAAAAATTTTAAAAAGAAATCATGAGCTTTCAAAAAAATGTAAGAGAATTTCAATATCTGTATGTGCTATTTACAAATTTTCTTTGATATTTTAATTTTTTTTCAGTCATAACATTTTTGATGAGGTTTTTAAATAAGTGCACTTCTCATGCAAGGTCTTAAGCCTTGTAGTTTTTTTTCTTTAAATTTATTTTTTCTTTAAATTTGTAAGTACAGATATTTATTTATTTATTTTTTTTATTTCATAATTAACTTATTAACCGTAAACACAATTTTGTTCTTTTTTTAAGGGGGGAACCTGGTTTAAAAGGCCGAAAATTGCATGATATTCGGCACAGTGTTTTAGGCTTCTTAACGTATGAAATGTTTCAAGAACTGTTGAATTAGGTCATACATATACAAATCTTGC
>JAPYZL010059705.1:0-15320 GCA_030522825.1 Platygaster orseoliae | reverse complement strand
AAAACTCACTTATCTGCTGTCGTCAGAAAGTAAACAAACTCACTTATCTGCGGATCGCTCTCGTTAGAGGGGAAAGCGCTTGCGCCCCCTCTTCTCTGTCTTTCTCTTTCAAGCTCGAGATCGATTTCAATATGTATCGACGGTACAATCGATTCGTATCGTTTCGTCGAGTAGATATTTAAATTCTTGCCGATTCCCGCGCGGAAGTAAGAAAGAGTGAGGGTAGAGAGGCGATACCACACCAGCAGAAAAGCGAGACGAGCCACCCGCAGATAAGTGCAGGCGCAGATAAGTGCATACAGCAGATAAGTGAGTTTTCAGTGTATTGATTTTCCTTAACTGTTAAAGGGTAATTTTTTTTACTATTCAATAACTCGGTGGAAAATTATCCGATCATTACATATTCATCTTATTTTCTAGGTAATTTCATTTTATCAGAAAAGTTTTTCAAATTTAAAATAAAATTTAAAAAATTTTTTCTTTATATAAACAACATTAAGCATTTTTCTCTATTTTCCAAAATTCATTACTCAAGAACTACACGGAGAAAAATGGTTTGGTTGCAGCAACCATTGATTTAATAAAATATGGACTCACCAAAGTTTTGGGTACTACAACCAAAACTTCTGTTATAGCAACTAATGCTCAATTTTTATGACTGATACTTAGGTTGCAATAACCAATTATTTGGTTATCGTACCTAAAATTTTGGCTTTACTACCCAAAACTTTGGTGAGCTCATATTTTTCTAAATGAATAGTAGCTGAAACCAAAAATTTATCTCCGTATACGATTTTTCAAGTCAAAGCGCCGTATTTGCATTTATTAAAATTTATAATTTCTAACTTGTAACGTTTTAACGCAGTAAAATATTACTGAAATGTACGGTCAATTTCGAAAAAATGACTGAGATAGTAATTTTGCGAGGAATCCCAACTGAGATAAAGTGAAAAATCCGCTGAGATGGTATATTTAGTGCCTGTCGGGGGTTCGCAGGGTAGAAACGGGTTGGGAAACATTTACGTGTGGGCATCGGGGGATGGCGGGGAGGAAGACGACTGCAATTGCGACGGTTACGCGGCGAGCATGTGGACTGTCAGTATAAACAGCGCGATTAATGACGGCCAGAACGCGCACTACGACGAAAGCTGCTCGAGCACTTTGGCCTCGACCTTCAGCAACGGCGCTAAATACTCCAAGACGGGAGTTGTAAGATAATAAATTTTCCATTTTCCGAGAGTCTGCCATTGTCAGGCTACGATTTCAAAGAAACGTACAAGTTTAAAAAAAATATGATTAAATGATTTAGATGACATTTGTACCATTGATATAAATCAAGGAAATCTAACAATAATTTATAATGCCAAAACAGTTTGGGATTTGAAAAGTTTTTTTAGTCTTGTGCAAGTACGAAAAATACAGGCTTATTGTAAACGCTTTTACGGAAATTAGTAACTGCGAAACATTACTTTTTTGCCTGAAAAATAAAGTTTGCCGTAACTGAGATATTATTTCTGTCGGTTTCAAAATAATTTATTCACAGAAGATAAATTTTTCACGTTACTTGTTATAATGAAAAAAAAAAAAAAAAAAATGAAATGCTTGTTTTCAGGCAACTACTGACCTTTATGGGGAATGCACGACCACGCACAGCGGAACTTCGGCGGCCGCCCCGGAAGCTGCAGGAGTTTACGCTCTTGCTCTTGAAGCCAAGTAAGTTTTTCAACATTTTCATGAATTAAAAATTATCGTTTTAAGACGAATATTAAAATTCGTGCATTAGAGAATGTTTGAATGTAAAAACAGTCGAAAATACACTGAGCAAAAACTCTATTAATTTGTACTATAAATATTAGAAAAATTACTATATTATTCAAATTTTTCATATATATTATAGTACATTTAGTCATGAATAGATTTATTTTTATCATGCAGTATAGTAAACCGTCAAATATCGCAATTATAAGTTGATAATTATATAGTGAAAAATACTAAACATATTCTATTTTTTACTTTAGTAAATAACAGTTTTCAATAAAAATCAAAAAATCGTCAAAACTTTGAAAAAGTGAAGATTCCAAAGAAAATTGCATTCAATAAATGTCATGGAAAATTTTGAAGGTTGTAAAAAATTTTACAATTTCCTTTCAATTTGTAGAATCTTGCAAAATGTGGATAAATTGCGTTAATTATGGAAATTCGTCAAAATTCCGATAAACTATACAAACTGTGTTAAGGTCTTTGAATTTTCAATAAATTAAAAAAATTTTTTTTAGTACAAAAATTATCGATAACTTTAGGGATTTCAATAAAAATCTACGAGTCTTCAAAACTTTGAAAAATTCAAAATTACGAAGAATTTTTTACAATATCAGAAATTCTTCTTCAATTCTGTAAATTGTAAGAAATTCGGAATCTTGAAAAAAATCTAGAAATGTAATGAAATAGAAATGGAAAAATTCGGGAAATTTTTACAAAATCTATAAATAGACAAAAATGAGAAAACCTAGGAATCTGAAATATTTTGAACAATTCGAAATATTCTTGGTTCCGAAAGATACACTGAAAGAAAAACCTAGTAAGTTGTACTATAAATATTAGAAAAATTACTATATTCTAGGAAAATCTACAATATTATTTCAATTTTTTATACATTATAGTACATTTAGCCATAAATATATTTGTTTTTACCGTGCAGTGTAGTAAAACATCAAATATCGCAGTTATAAGTTGATATACATAGTGTCGCTCTTAAAATTTCAGTCAGGTCAAATTTTACCTGCATGGGTAAATGGATAAATTTGACACGGCTGAAATTTCAAGAGCGACACTCTGTATAGTAAAAAATACTAAACATATTCTATTTTTTATTTAAGTAAATAATAGTTTTCAATAAAAATCAACAAGCCGTCAAAACTTTGAAAAATTAAAGGTTCCAAAGAAAATTTCATTCAATAAATGTCATGGAAAATTTTGAAGGTTATCAATAATCTTACAATTTTCTATAAATTTGTAGATTTTAGCAAAATGTCGATAAATTTCGTATACTGTGGAAATTTTTCAAAATTCCAATTAACTTTAAAAACTGTGTTGAGATCTTTGAATTTTTAAAAAAATTAAAAAATGTTTTTTAGTACAAAAACCATCGATAAAGTGATTTCAATAAAAATCTACGAGTCTTCAAAACTTTACAAAACTCAAAATTCCGAAGAATTTTTGAAAATATCAGAAATTATTCTTAAATTCTGTAAATTGTAAGAAATTCAGAATCTCAAAAAAATCTATAAATGAAATAAAATAGAAATGGAAACATCTGGAAAATTTTTTAAAAAACCTAGAAATAAAAACATTGAGAGAATCATAATAAAATCTAAAATATTTTTAATTATTCAAAATTTTCTCGGTTCCAAAAGATACACTGAAAAAAAAGCCTTGTAATTTGTACTATAAATATTGTAAAAATTACTTTTTTCTAGGAAAATACACAATATTATTTTAATTTTTCATATATAATAGTACATTCAGCTATAAATATATTTATTTTTCTCATGCAGTATAGTAAAACATCACTTATCGCAATTATAAGTTCACGCATAGTAAAAAATACTAAACATACTGTATTTTTTACTCGAGTAAATAACAATTCTCTATATACAAGATATAGGAAACAACCTAACATGATCATATTTTCTACATTTTTTCATAATCATTACTAACATATATGAGTTTCACTAGAACGTATAGCGCTACACCCACTATACTATATCCCAATGACTACAACACGAATATTTCAAATAATACAATACTGTATCACTAAAATTTACTATATTTCATCCCGATCCCCCATTACTATATTTTTTAGTAAAAAGTACTAGATTTTTTTCTCAGTGTACTTTACACCGTTCCTGAATAGTACATTCATAAGTTACACATGCAAGAATTTTAATTTCTTATTCTGTGATGAGACTGCAATTTTACCAAGTCCATTTTACGTTAAGCCCTCAGTTAACTTGGCGAGACATTCAGCATCTGACAGTTCTGACGTCGAAAAGAAATTCACTTTTCGACGCCAAACACCGTTTCGATTGGAACATGAACGGCGTGGGCCTTGAGTACAATCATCTTTTTGGCTATGGTGTTCTCGACGCGGGCGCCATGGTGTCGCTCGCGAAAAGATGGAAATCGGTTCCACCGAGGTACCATTGCGAAGCCGGAATCGTTTCCGAATTAACGTAAGTTGGCTGATTTTTATAATGAACACAGAATAATTAAATTACAAAAAATCTTTATTAAAATAGCAATTGCAAACATTGTAACATGATTGGCGAATTCGATTGAGCGCCACGAGAAGAACGTCTCATATTTAATTTATTAATTAGTAATCCAAATTTAAAATTATAATTTTTTCATGAAAAAAATTGTTGAAATGAATTCCTCTCATTGTAGTTTTTTTATTTTCTGAAATCAGACGTATTTTACAAGTTTTTTAATTTATATTTAATTTATTATTGCAAGTAACTCGAAAAATCGAACTTAACTTCCAAAATCCTTTTAGGGTTTGTTTATTGATAACCCAAAGCATTCATTTTCGCAAAAATTTACCAAGCATTCTTTTTTTTTTGTTTAACAGTGTAATGGAACTTGATTTTTATGATCTTGAAGTCACTGAGATATTAATTTTTTAATTTTGTCTCTTTATAATGCTTTTAGTATTTTTCATCTTTCCTCATATCTATCTTTCTGAAATTCAATGCTCAAGAAATCAGTGTTCTAAAAATTTTTAAGAAAATAATACAGATACATATTTTTTCAGAAAACCCCTTCCGAACATTTCTTCTGCCTTGTTTTATCATAATTTTTACTATAAATTGTATACACCTTTGAAAAATATAATAATTTTTGTTGTTTATAGAGAAATTCCTAGCAGTGGTCAGATGTTATTTCACATTGATACGGATGCTTGTAAAGGGCAGGATTTCGAAGTTAACTACTTGGAGCACGTTCAGGCCGTTGTGTCTATAAACGCGACGCGACGGGGCGATTTGTTGCTCCATTTATGGTCCCCCATGGCAACAAGGTGTGGCAACTCATGAATTTTTTTCTAATAATTTCTGTTTTTTTTTCAATATTTAATCTTGCAACGTTGAATTTCCATCGTAATTATACTTACTTCTCTACTTGAGATGTTAGTTGTATTTTATTCAACACCGTGTGGAAAATGCCACTTTTCCACACGCTCGGGCGATGAAAAACTGTCATTTCCACACGTTGTTGAATAAAATATAGTCCTTGACTTGTGTAGAAAAATTTTTTTAACTCATCTGATTACAACTCTCAGATTCGTTAAAAATACGTATTATTTTTGTTGAAATCATTCTGTTATGCGGAAAAACTATTGAAATTATTATTAAATACGTGAAATCAGAGGATTTGTTGTGTAGGTCGATGATTTTGAGTACGCGACCGAATGATGATGACAGCAAAGATGGCTTTGTAAAGTGGCCATTCATGACGACACATTCCTGGGGGGAATATCCCCAAGGACGCTGGCTCCTTGAGGTAAAAAAAAAACACATTAACTGTGAAAAAATTTTTATGAAGATTCCATTTTTTGCAAGAATAAATTATGAAAGAATAGGGGTGTGTAAGATAAAGCATTTTACGGGTCGAGATGGATCCCGAAAATGTCAAGAATTCCCGAAAATGTAGAGAAATACGAAAATGTTGGGAAATCCCGAAAAAACCGAGAAATTCCGAAAAATCTAGGGAATCTTTGAAAAATTCGGAAAATTTGGGTAATCACAAGAATTTAAAGAATTGTTTAAAAAATAAAGGGATTAAAAAAAAATTTTTTTTTTAAGATTATAATTTGTACTAAATATGAATAGAATATATCATCATTATATTTAGAAAGTACCTATAAATTAATTTATAATTATATAATTTTTTTAATAATAATAATAATGATTATTATTATTATTATTATTATTATTATTATTATTATTATTATTATTTATTTAATAATTTTAAATATAATTATTAATTTTTATAATAATTTTATATATATAATAATTAATAATTTTAATAAATAATTTTAATTATAATTGTAATATAAATGATAATTTTTTTCTCAGTGAAATTTTATATGGTGTCGGGATGAATCCCGAAAAATCCGGGTAATCTTTGAAAAACTCAAGAAACCTTGAAAAGTTTGGAAAATTTGAGTAATCACGAGAATTTAAAGAATTTTTGCAAAAATTGAGGGATTAAAAAAATTTTTTTTTTTATATTATTTTTTTTACATTCTAATGAGTGCTAAATATAAATAAAATGTATCATTATTATATTTAGATAGTATTCATAAATTTATACAAAAATAAATATGATAATTTTTCCTCGGTGAAATTTTATATGGCGTCGGGATGAATCCCGAAAAATCCAGAAATCCCGAAACATCTGGAGAATCTTTGAAAAATTCTATAAACTCTGAAAAGTTCAGAAAATTTCAGTAATCACGAGAATTTGAAGAATTTTTGAAAGAATTGAGGGATTTTTTTAAATTATTTGTTTATTATTATTTGTTTACATTCTAATGAGTACTAAATATGAATAAAAGATATCATCATTGTATTTAGAAAGTATCCCTAAATTTACACAAAAATAAATGTGATAATTTTTCCTCAGTGAAATTTTATATGGTGTCGGGATGAATCCCGAAAAATCCAGAAATCCCGAAACATCTGGATAATCTTTGAAAAATTCTAGAAACTCTGAAAAGTTCGGGAAATTTGAGTAATCACGAGAATTTGAAGAATTTTTGTAAGAATTGAGGGATTTTTTAAAATAATTTGTTTATTATTATTTTTTGCACTCTAATGAGTACTAAATATAAATAGAATATATCATTATTATATTTAGAAAGTATCCATAAATTTGTAGAAAAATAAATGTGATAATTTTTCCTCAGTGAAATTTTATATGGTGTTGGGATTAATCCCGAAAAATCCGGAAATCCCGAAACATCCTAGGAATCTTTGAAAAATTCAAGAAACCCTGAAAAATTCGAAAAATTTGAGTAATCACGAGAATTTAGAGAATTTTTGAAAAAATTGAGAGATTTTTTTTAAATTATTAAAAAATTATCAAATAATTAAAATATAAAACTTATTTTATTAAAATGAAATATCTAATATTGACAATGTAACCGAAATTTAAAATGACGTAAAAAATTCGAGTCGTCGTCTATACATATATGCCTAGAGCATACAAGTTGATAGTGATTCAGAGATTTTTTCAAAATATTTCTGAAATTAACAGCTAGACGTAAATGAAATGAAGCAATCTCGTAGATCTTAATTTTTTTGAATTAAAAAAACTCTAGCATAAAATAGGAATCAGGATTTTCGAAAATTTACAGATTTTCGGAGAAAGAACTACCGAAAAATTTACGAATCACAAGAATTTGGCACGCTATAAAATTCGGGAAACTCGAAAAGTCCTGGTAATCCCGAAATGTCGGGATTTTATTTTTTACTTCTATATATGTAATTCGCTAAAATTCAAATTCGCGAAATTTTTTCGCTTCAGGTAAGGTTCGACACAATACCAGGAAAACCGCTTCAAACCGGATGGTTTCGAGAGTGGGTTTTGATATTACACGGAACCAAGGAACCGCCATATGAAGGATTACCCGCTCCAGATCCACATTCAAAATTGGCGATAGTGCAAAAAGCACACCATGAAAAACAAAACGAGATGACCAAAACGCGTTAAGAATGGAAAAATATGTTGATTTGTTTTTTGAAAAACAAAAAATACAATCATTTTCTATTTCTACCTCCTTTGAAATTTTAAAATTTTAAAATTTTCATTCTCAACAACATTAAATCACTCTTTGCTTATAACAATTTCGATCTACATATTTTTCTAACAGGAAAATCTGAGCCAAGACCGAAAAATCCTCATTAACAAAATAAAGAATTCTTAAGAAAGGTAGAAAACGCGAAAACAAACGTTAATTTTTCCAAAACGTGTCAAATGAAAATTTATCTAGAAAGTACAAACACTTCTGACTATAGCGAAATTTGGCACATCGCATGCAAATTAATCCTTTTTTTTTAGAGAAAAAAGAATCCCTTTAGATCGAGACTTTAGAAATGTTTTGGAAAGATGAATTGTAGAGAAATAAGATAGATTAAGACGGTCTCGTGTGACATTTTGTATCGTCCTTGAATTGTGTGTAATATCTGTAACAACAACAAAAAATGCACAAATGATGAAATTTATAGAACGCACATGCGATTTAAAATTTGGGAACAATTAATATCAGTGAGAAGGTCGAGCTTCGTTACCTTTATTTCAATGGAATATGAACTTGAAAATTTTAGGTTTTTAAAGTAAACAACTGTTGGCAAATATTTTAGAAGATTTAATCAAGATTCCTGTAATAACTTGAAAATAAAATAAACAATGGTAAAATAAATCATTATTTTTAAAACTTTGCTAGAATTATTTTGAAACATTCGTACTGATGAGTTCCATAATAAGTATGCAACGAAAGTGCGAATTGTTATAAAAACATTAGAATCGAGCACCCAATGCCAAGAAAAATATCCAAGATTTTCGTCAATTGACAAATCTGGTAAAAAAAGAATACACACATATATATTTGATCAATTCAGTTTGTGTGTAAGTATGATGATGCGGGTCATAAAAAAAGTTTATATATAAATAGTGCCGTCGTAATATATAAATATTATGTACATAAAAGAAGACTGTCCTAGAATAGACTCATATTTTGAAATCCAAAAATGTTCCGGAATATGTGAAAAATGATCTAAAAACCTGAAAAATACAGTTAATACAATTTTTGTTTAAACAATATGTGCTGGAGACTGAAAAAATAACGTTATTTGAACGTGCGCTGGTTATCAAATTTTATCAATTTAATTTAATTTTCATGTTTTTGAGGTTTTTAGATGATTTCTAGTAGAAAGTTATCGAAGTGGACAAAAAATTGGGTCTATCGCCATAATGAAAAATTCAGAGTATTTATCAAATATCCAAAAAAATGTGTGCAGGAGACGTACTGCCTCGAACAAACGCGCGGTGACCGTTTTTCGATCGCCTTAAAAATATCGGAAAAGCCTTGAAAACATCGGAAAAGCGTTTCTAAGAAAAGAAAAATTTATTTAATAGTTTTATCAAATTTTCATTGAAAAAACACGATTACATTACGATCTCCGGCCGGAGATTGTGGCCGTCTCTAAAATGATTAATGAGAAACGAAAAAACGAGCGCGCTCGACGAAACAGACCGGGGAGTACATACTGGAATTATTTCGTCCGTCTCTATCTAACTCGCGCAGCGTAACGGGACCTTTTTTCTCCCACCCATGGCCCGCCTAAGATCCCGCTAACTTTCGCTTAGAAAAATTGGCGACAATAATTAATGAAATTACTTTTTGTGCATTCAGCATTTTCTTAAATCATTCTTTTCTTGGAAACGCTTTTCCGATGTTTTCAAGGCTCAAATAATCAGTAATCGTAGGTGGTCATTGTTTAGTGATCGAAAAACGATTTCTGAACGATCACCGCGCGTTTGCTAGGGTGAGTGGGAAAAAAGTTTCCTTTTTTCCATTTTGGTACTGTTTCTCTTCATCTACGAAAATTACTTGCACTATATGAATACAGATGAAATCATATATTTAGTTAGAAAATATTGATATATGAATCTAAAGTTATAATTTTTTTAAAGATCGATCAAAGTATGAAATATTTTTATGTAAAGGGAAATTTTCATGAGAAATATATGCTACGTTGAGTGTTGAATCTGAGTTTTATTCAATCTTTAGAGCAAATGTTAAGACTCCTTCCAAAATTCGAAAAAAAAAATCAATTCTTTTGGTATACATATAACACCGAAAATTTTATTTTTTAAACCTTTTATTTTGGAAATCGACATTTTTGTCATTTCAGGAAGATTTGAATGAATAAAAAATTTACTTCCCATAACATTGACGTTCTACTGTAAAATAAAGCAAAGTTATAGAAAACAAAACTCGAAAAAATAACTGCAAAATCAATGAGTCGAAAATTTTGATTCAATAATTATTTGTTTTCATATCTAAAACTTATTTAAAAAAAACCTGATATCAATTTGGAATTTCCATTTCTAAACAAGGGTAAAACAAATGGCAAATCAAAAGTTCAAAAAATTTTCGAAGAGCTCATTTTTTGTAGAAGCTTTATAGTAAATAAAATTTATTATTTCAATTTATTTATAATTTATTTTTTTAGCAAACATTCTTGAATAAATAAGGCGAAAAAAACGAACGCGAACAATTATTAGTAAAAAAATTGCAAAGTTTAATGAATATGTAGAATAAAACAGTGAGAATTAAATTACAAATTAAATTGTCTATTGTATCTGGAAATGTAAAAGACTAATATAATATTCCAAACTTTTCAATTGTAGTATATCATTATTATTAATTGTTATTTAAATTCTAGTGGATATACTTGTTCAAGTCTAACGGAAAATTTGAATTTAAATTTGAATCTCACGCATGAGCACATGGATCGAACAATGAAACAATCGAAACAATACAGTACAACGCTGTACAATACACGCATACAAAAACAATAAAACATGGAAAAGCCACGAGTTTATTCACAGCCGGTCAAAAAAATCTAAAAATCGCCAAAATGAACAATATTTAAAAATTCGTTGGATCAGAAACATCGAAAAAACTCGAAACATTTTTTTCAAAATTCGTCCAGCTTCGTAAGGTAATTGTGCAAAAATATAAACAAGTTTTTAACCTGCAAGTTATGACGTTTGGATCCATACGTGTCAATTTCAGTCGATTCTGATTTTTTCTTCAAAAAATTGTCAAAATCGCTTGTTAATTCTCGTAATTTTTTTCAAACTTGAATAAATCAATTGGGAAAGAATTTTAGTTACTCACGAAATGTTTTTTTTTTCGTTCACCTTTGGGTCTTATTTTGATGCCATAAGGTACTGTCAAATTTTATTTACCATTTGTCATTACGAATTTCTGAAATACATTTGATTTGGTGAAGAACTTAATTTTTTCAGTAGTCAAAATATGGTTTTTCGCTCAAGTGTTTTATAAAAAAAATTTTCTTTGTGTCATTGAAATTGTTATTTATTTTTACATTTTTTTATCAGAACATTTGATTTTTCAAACTCTTATTTTGAACATAAATATTTTATGAATTTTTATATGTGAATAATTTACTTTGAAGTTCATCAAAATATTCTTATTTTTAATACAATTGAATTTTTTAAATAATTGTTAGTATTTCCAATAAATAATATTAAATATGTCTATTTTTTATTTTATTATTCATTTATTGAAATTTTTTTGGTTCGAATTTCAATAAATTTTGAATTTTTAGGTTTATCTGCATAATTTTAATGTAAAAAATTTATTAAAAAGTTTATTATTAAAATATCGTTTTTCGCTTTAGAGTTTAATGAAAAAAAATTTTCTTTGTATCATTGAAATTGTTATTTATTTTTGTACTTGTTTATCAGAAGATTTTATTTTTTAAACTCTTATTTTGAAGATACATATTTTATAAATTTTTGGACGTGAATAATTTACTGTGAAATTTATCAAAATTTTCTTATTTTTGATACAATTGCATTTTTAAATGATTATTAGTATTCTTAATAAATAATATCATATATGTCTGTATTTTTTATTTTATTATTCTAATTTAAAATTTTTTTTGGTTCAAATTTCAATAAGTGTTAAGTTTTTAATTTTATCTGCATATTTTTAATATAAAAAATTGATTCAGTTTATGAGGGGAATCGATTTTTTGTATTTTATAATTTTAAAAATAGCATGACATTATTTATTACAAATAATTTACTATATACATATAATACTTAAAAAAAAACCTGTAAATCTTAATCATATTATTTTTTTTTACGTTTCTATTTTTATAAGTGTAGTATTTATATTATTAACATTAAAATTAATCAATATTTATATTTGAATTCTTGATATCTCATGAAATAAAATCAAAATTTATATATTACATTAAAATTTTCTTACTCCTATTGTAAAAAAATATTCAAAAATTGTAGAATATTTTTATCATCTGGAATTCTACAACTAACAAGTATTTACACTTTTCACAGCAAAAGTTAATTGATTTTTATATTCTAAATTCTTATAAAAACTCACCCAAATTTGTCCTTAACAAGTTTGTCATTTTGCAATTCCTTTTGTTTACACAAATTTTAAAATAGAAAATTTTCTAATGTGATTCTTCTTTTGCTGTCAAAATTTGCCATTTAAATTCAAATAATTTTGTAGTTTGAAAATAGGAAGTTTTTAAATTTGTACTTCAAGTGTACAAAGTTGGTAAACTTTCAAAATTGAAACATTCAAGTCTAATTTATAACTCAGATTTCTCTAATTTAATGTCTTTAATTAAATAAATTTCTCATACTGTTTCAGTGAAATATCTTGGAATCCTGAAGTTCAAATTTTCATAATTTTGAATCCCAGGACCAACAAGTTTTGAAATTTCTATTTAATGAATAAAAATTCTAAAAATTTCATATTTGAAATGTTCAGGTCTCACATTTGATCAAATTGAGAACGTTAAAATTTCCAGATTTTTTAAGTTTAAAAAACTCATTCGAAAAATGCCTGAAAATTGAATTTTAAGCTTTTCATTGCTATAATTTTTACAATTTTGAGTTTTACAATTGAACATTTTTTTGATATTCACCTAATCCTCATTTTTATGTTCTTCATTCTAAATGTCTCAAATAAAAAAATGTCTGAAATTGAAAATAACATTTTTTCAATTGTCTCTTTCAAAAATATGAGCTCGCAAAATTTGAAACTCAAATTATTCAGGTCTAACAACATCAAATCGATATCTGCATAATTAAAATAACTTAATATCCATTGTCAATACAATTATAACTTTCCACCTAAAATAATTTCCTAGAAACTCAAATGTTCCAAGTATGGACAAAATCTTGTTAGTGACTCAATAGTATATTATGCATCAAGGTGCTAAAAGCATTCTGTTTTATACAGATTCTCATTACTTTTTTTTTTCATATTTTTTAGTGCTTTTAAAATTAAATGAATTTTGTGGTTAAATTTGTGGTATTTTCAGAGATTCTGAAGATAATATTCTTTTTGATTCCAAGTTTTATGAATTTCTGAGGATTCAGAAAATATCTTCATAGTTCTTATAAATCTTAAATAAATAAATTTATAAATAAATATAAATTAATAAAATAAAAATTAATTATTAAATATATAATAATAAATTATAAAATAAATAAATTTCCATTCAATTATAAAATATAATCAATTCTATTATGTAAATCAGCTATAAAATATGAAAAAATATGAAAAATATGAAAAAAGTTTGGTTAGAGTTTGGTTCCTGGTTTTTATCCCCACTTGTCGAAAAAGCACATTTATTGTTTTAATTTCAAACTCGAATAACTTCTTCGATTTTGAGTTTAGTAAAAAGTGGCAAATGACTTTTTGATTCGAAATTTAAATTAGAATATCAGATATTATTTTTGTACACAAATTTTGGTACACTCTGTATAAAATAATAAATCGTGAATTGTTGTTGCAGGCTCCTTCCTCAAAAAAATGCTTCCTCTTTCCCACAAAGACTCCTCGTCTATTGGGACGCGCATCAAAGAACGTCTTCTAGGATGGCGTCGTCTCATATTTTCGGACAAGAACACGCGCAACTTGTTCCTCTTCCTCATGCTAAACTTCTCCTTCGCCTTTGTCGAGTTCTTCTACGGAATGTGGACCAACAGCTGGGGCCTCATCTCCGACAGCTTCCACATGTTCTTCGACTGTACGGGCCTTTTGGGTGGTTTGGCCGCATCCGTCGTCACCAAATGGCGTTCCAACGATCGCTACTCGTACGGTTACGTGCGAGTGGAAGTTCTGGCCGGCTTTGTAAATGGGCTCTTCCTCCTATTCATTGCCTTCTTCATCATGCTCAAGGAAGCCGTCGAAAGAGCGATCGAACCTCCTGAGGTCAAACACGAAAGGCTATTCGTGGTCTCGGTTTTGGGGCTTTTAGTCAATTTAGTCGGAATTTACGCGTTTCAGCACGGACATGGTAAGAAAAATGAAATTTTCGAAATTA
Organism: Platygaster orseoliae; assembly: GCA_030522825.1. Classification (NCBI taxonomy): domain Eukaryota; kingdom Metazoa; phylum Arthropoda; class Insecta; order Hymenoptera; family Platygastridae; genus Platygaster; species Platygaster orseoliae. The sequence goes on along the minus strand of JAPYZL010059705.1, from coordinate 1,137 downwards.
AAAATTCATACACTCTTAATATAATCATTTTTCAAAGAAACAAAAAAAGAGATATTGATTTTTTTTTTCTACACAACTTCCAAATTCTGTCACTTTGAGTATATTTCGTATTTTTTCATAATTCTCTAAATTCAATGATTTTTCTTGTATATTTCTCGGTTTCTATCAAAATTTTGCAAATTAGATGCTCTAGAATTAAAAATTGATAGACTTTTAGTTATTCTTATAATTGTCTAGATAAATTCAAAATTTAAACTTGGAAAATAAAACATCAATGATGATTATGATAGTAATTATAATAATAATAATAATAATAATAATAATAATAATAATAATAATAATAATTTGTTTGTTTTTTCGTGATTATTTGATTTCATTTATGAACATGATTATTGATGTTTTTTCAAATCATGATTTTTCAAAGAAATAAAAAAATATGTATTGATTTTTTTTCCACACAACTTCCGAATTCTGTTACTCTGAGTATATTTCGTATTTTTTCATAATTCTCAAAATTCAATGATTTTTCTAGTACGTTTCTCAGTTTCTATCAAAATTTTTAAAATTAGTCTAGAATTAAAAATTGATAGACTTTTAGTTTTTTTATAAATGTCTAGATAAATTCAAAATTTAAACTTGAGAAATGAAACATTAATGCTGATTATAATAATAGTAATAATTATTATAATAAAAATAATAAAAATAATTTATCTGTTATTTCATTATTATTTGATTTGATTTATCAACATGATTATTGATGTTTTTTCAAAGAAACAAAAAAATACGTATTGATTTTTTTTCCATGCAACTTCCAAATTCTGTCACTTAGTATACTTCGTATTTTTCATAATACTCAAAATCAAGGGCGGCAACTATGGGGGGGGGGCAAGGCACTTTTTGCCCCCCCCCCTAAAATTTTATTGGGGGAGCATTGCCCCCCCCCCCCCCAATATTTCGGCAACTGGAATAAATATTTGGAAATTTGGTTGAGATATTTTATGATATTAAACTTTTTTCTATTATCTCCATAATTCAGAGACTGTTGATATACATGAGAAGCACTATGACCCAAGCTCGGCTCAATTCTTTGAGCATTTCGCATGTTCATTCTGAAGTTGCGATGAGATAGCAAATGAA
>JAPYZL010059694.1:0-16927 GCA_030522825.1 Platygaster orseoliae | reverse complement strand
CATTGCTGGTATTGCGCCAAGCATCCTGTTTTTACAATACTCGAAATTACGCGTTTTTCCCGTTTTACGAAACTCATGTCATCGGGACGTGACAGTTACAGTTGATTGAATTATGACGTTCTGATGCATAAAATATAATGATTGTAGATTCTTTAAGTTTTGTTTCAATATGAGTATACAGTGCGTCCGCCTGGATAGTAAACACTATTTTATTTCCAAGTCCAAGCTTGGACCTAAAAAAAAAAGTGTTTACTATCCAGGCAGACGCACTGTATATTAGGGTGGTCCTTACTTGGGTAAAGTTGGAAAATGATAAGGGACCGGCCGGAAAATGATTCAAGGTATTAACAAAAAATTTTCTCAAAATTTAAGCCAATTTGGACTATATTAACACGTGCCTCTAGAACAATGATTTTGGAAATGGGAAATACATGTAATTTATCATCCAAAACAGGAAAAGTTTTTTGTAGCTCACATGAATTAGTTGAAAAAATTGAACCTTTGCTTTTATTGTTGTACAAGATATCAGGTATTAACCGTAATTTTTCTAGATGATTCCGTAAATTCTTTCCATCATCATATTCCATCATATTCACTCGGCTTGAAAGAAAGGAAAGAATTTTCGGAATCGTCTAGAAAAATTACGGTTAAAATCTGATATCATGTACAACAATAAAAACAAAGGATCAATTTTTTAAACCAATTCATGTGGGGTACAAAAAATGTTTCCTGTTTTGGATGATAAATTACAAGTAGTATTTCCCATTTAAAAAATCACTGTTCTAGAGGCACGTGTTAATATAGTCCAAATTGCCTCAAATTTTGAGAAATATTCTTTTTTTTCATAGCTTGATTAATTTTCCGGCTGGTCCCGTATCATTTTCCAACTTTTCCCAAATAAGGACCATCCTAGCATATATTTTCTAATTAATGTTTATGTTATAATTAATAAATTGGTAATGAATGAGTTATTTTACCTCGAATAAGTAGGCAAATGCTGAAGTTCCAAGTTCTTGCTTCGTTGCTTCATCATATGAACTATAATCTGTATTCTAATGGTAGGTTTGTCAGCTGCCCTTATAACGATTGAACTTGATTACTTGATTATATTTATAATGAATTTAACTTATGTAAATGTAAGCTTGTGAAACAACAACAAGAATTCTAGAATTTTGGATCGTTTGTATCATGTTCGAAGTTTTGAAAAATATAGGTAATTTTTAAGACTTCCAATAAATTCTACGGAAGTCGAAAAACATTGTTGAATCTGTTCACTTACATATTTTTTATGAATATGTATGTATGATCAAGATTTTTCATGATTAATGAAAATCTAAAGAGATTGAAAAGAATCTGAAAATTGAGAAAAATACTTATGAGTTGTACATACAATTTTATTTAATTGAGAAAGTTTGTTTGAATCATGAAAATTTTGAAAAATGAAAAATATCGAAAATTACAAAGATTGGCAATAACCTGAAAAAAATTGAGTAAAAATTTAGAAATTTCGAAAACGTTGAATAATTTTGTAAATTATTAAAAATTATTACGATTCGGTAAAACTAATTTTAAATTGATGGATTTTGCATGTTTTTTTGTATTTTTTTGCATCGTCTTTTCAATATGAAAATTTTTTTTGTACTTATTCCCATTTAGTAAATTATCGTATGTATTATGTTTGAAAATTTAAAACTCAAAGACGATTTTAAAGATTTTCAATGAATTACACAAAATTTGAATTGTTTTGTTGAATTTTAGAAAATTTTGATAAATTCTGTGAATAATGTTCATAATTATATTTTTCGTTAATGTTTTTTGATGGAAAATAAAAATCTGAATTACTGTATAAGAATCTAAAAATTACGAAAAATATTACTGTAAATGACTTATTACTGAAAATTACGAGAAATTCTATAAATTCTGTTTATAATAATATTTTTCGTTAATGTTTTTTGATGCATATGAATAATGAAAATGTACAGAGATTGAAAAGAATCTATAAATTGCGAAAAATGCTCATTAGTTTTATAATTTTTGATGATTCCAAAAGTTTTTTTGCATCGTGAAAATTTCGAAAAATGAAGAACATCGAAAATTACAAAGATTGGCAATAATCCTAATAAATTCGTAAATTTTGTAGATGGTACAAAACCTGTGTTATATCCTTGAAAGTCCTAGAATAACCAAATATTTTTTCTTGAAAAGGTCGTCAATAACTTCAATAATGTGAATAAAAATCAAAAATGTTCGAAAATGTTGTTAAATACTAAAAACTCAAAAAATCCATGACGATTCAGTAAAACAATTTTCAGATTGATAAATATTGCGTTATTATTATTTTTTATTATTATCATTATCATTTCCCATTGTGTTTTCAATAAAATACTGGATTTTTGGCTTTTGGAATAAATGGAAATTGGTTCTTTCAAGGCCAATGGAACGGCAAGGGAGCTTCAAAAACGCGTGGAACATCTGGAAAAGACGAACATCGAGCTGAAGGCTCGTTTGGATGAGAGTTTGGCGATGTACGAGCAAAGCCAACGCGATCTTCGCAACAAGCAACAAGAGCTGCAACGCACGGTTGCTGAACTCGACAAAACTCGCGAGCTCAAAGACCAGTTGGCCAGGGAAAATAAGAAACTCGCAGGTGAGAGATGATTCTGATGAAGTTAGTGTTGATTTTAAGGGTTTGGTGATAAATTTTTGTGGTTGGGTTGCTGACAGATGATCTGACCGATGCCAAGAATCAGCTGTCTGACCTAAACCGCAGACTTCATGAGCTGGAATTGGAACTGCGTCGTCTGGAGAACGAACGAGAGGAATTGGCAGCTGCTTACAAGGAAGCAGAAGCTGTAAGTATTATATTTTTGCAAAACACGCACTAAAAAGACACTTCTAGCACCTCAAAAACGACCTAGAGGACATACATTTACGACCGGCGATTCATTTTCGATGTGGATGCCGTTCTTCCATGCGTGTTTTTGTTCTTCTATGCGTGTTTTTTGTTCTTCTATGCGCGTTATTGTTCTTCTATGCGTGTTTTTGTTTAGGTGCTGGAAGCCCCTTTTTAGTGTGTGTTTTGCAAAATTATATTATTGCGGATTCTTCACGGAAATTTTTTCCGAAAATTGGAGAGTATGTTTTTCAGTATTAGAGAACGATTTGACAATGAAAAATGAAAACGAACTTTGCCAAAATCTGGCAGTGTTTTGGTGAGATTGACGAGCATCCAAATTTTCGGCATTTTTCGAATTGTTGGACAGCTACTTGACAAAACAAGAATTCTGTCGATTTGTCATTGTTTAGTGTTACTTAACAAATTTGTTCCGCAATGAGAAATGACTAATTTCGTGAATTTCAGTTGTTTCGTCGTAGGGAATTTTTCAAGCGTTAATTTCTCGATTGTTATATATATATTTTGTTTTATAGTTGAAATTTTACTGTAACAGACAAAACTTTCGAACTTAATTTTTTGATAGATCGTGATTTTTATGAAAAAATAGAAATATTTTTTTTTTCAAACAGAATCTTCGAGCTCGATATATCTTAAAAATTTCGCATTGTATAATCGAATTTAGGACATCCAAAATTTCTTGACTCAAAATTTGTCATACCACGTGATTTTTAATTATAAACAAATTAATTTTGAATTATTTCAATTAAAACAAAATAATTTTTGTGCGAAAACTCACGCAAAATGACAAATTTTTACATTGTATTCAAAGAAATTCTAGAATTCATTCCAATTTAAAATTTATTCTTCTTGAAAATATATTTTGATTATTCAACTGAAACATGATCTTGTATGAATAAAAAATTTTGAGAAAAATTTTCGAATTCCAAAGAAATTGAAATCTAAGAATGCAAATTTTCGCGAATAAAAGTTGACACGGAGTTATATTTATTTCATTTATTTGTTATTTAAAAATAAAATGAATGAAAAAAATGTAGAAATAGTACGATCAAAAATTTTTGTATTTTTTCATAAAAATCACGATTGTTTTACATAATTATAAAAACTTTTAGTAAACATTTCAAAAATTCTCTATGACAGAACAACTAAAATTCAAGCAAAAAGAAAAAAAACGTATCTCATATTTTTCGATGAATTATTTTAAACAAATAACTTGAATTCCAATATAATAGTAAATAGAAAAATTAAAAAAGAAACTTCAACTTCCTCATATGGGAGCTTCCATAATTTATGTCACGGTTTTTTGGCGTTTTTGGGACCCCCTCTCCCCCCTCTGTCACAGTGTGTCACAAATTTGCAGACCCCCTCCCCCTCCTGTATCACGTCACAATGTTAGATTTTAAATGTGAGGCAAAAAATTTTTATTTTCAACAATGCGATTTTTAGAACATTATATTTTAACTTTTACATTATAAAACGATTGTTTATTCAATGGCCTTTCCAGTTTTTTAAAAAATTGTTTATTTATCATAAAAAAAGTTTAATTTTGAAAAAGTTTAATTTATCCGGAATTGAATTATTTCTACATTTTATTTATTCATCAAATTATTATTATTATGTTTTAAAATTTAATTCATTTATTTCCATTTTCAACGATTTTAATTTCTGGAATTTAAAAAAATTGCGGAATTAAAAAATTTAGACGCTCGTTATATTTTATAATTTTTTAAACCTTATTATTATTATTACTATGTTAATTATGATTATGATTATATATATATATATATATATATATACATCGAAATAAAAAGTACTGAAAATACTTACTAATTTTAATTTTTTTTTAATGAAAATGCTCTCTTACATGCTAAAAAATTGCAACATTTGAAAAAACGTTAAAAACTCTTGTCAATTGATCTAGTTTCTAGATTCTAGTTTTATGTCTTTGAATGCTCACATAAATTTTCAGTCACGTCGAAAACAGAAATAAAATACTTAATGATTTTTAATAGAAATGCAAATCATCACTAGCAATTTTTCTCGGAGCAACGTTTAATTCAACCAAAAAAAATTTTTGCCACAAACGTGACATCACATTTTTGAGAACCCCCCCCCCCTCCTTTTGTCACAAACGTGACATCATTTATGGAAGCCCCTTATCCCTAAATCATTTAAATAATTATATCCCAAAAAACCTGTCATCAACTCTCAACTTACATCACCAATTCCTAATACACTCAAAAACGTCTTCACATCATACAAATTCAACCTTGAAAACAAAATACTGATCCATTACCATCAGTCACTTTGAAAGTCACAAACAAATGCCTTCAAACACGAAAAAGTAAAGTGACAAGAACAAATTGCTGAATTCAGGGCCGCAAGATCGAGGAACAACGTTCCCAGAAATTGGCAGCCGAATTGAGTCAACTGCGACACGAAACGGAGCGTCGCCTGGCTGAGAAAGACGAAGAAATCGAGGTTATCCGGTAAGTCTGAACCCAAATCTTGGAAAAACTTTCCACCCAAAGAACCCCAACAACTTGCAAGCCCCAAGCACATGCGTTTCAAACGCCATGCGCCTCGTCTGCTATTTTTACACCGAAGCTAAAATCGTCATCGATAAAAGCGCAAGTTCGATTCCCTCCGTAAATAATTCAGCGGAAACGACCCCGAACGGAAAATCCAGAAAGCGCATCCCAGAAAAATCTGCAAACGAATTCCCAATGCAAATTCCGTTCGCCAGCTGATGAAGCAATCGCATAAGCAGCGACCCAATTCAAATTACATCTCGATCATGGTCATTAAAAACTCTATTATTAATTTCACACTCGACTCTGATTGGCCCGAAGCTCATCGCGATCTCAGAAACGAATCGATATTAAGGACGAGGTTCCTCAGTCTTCTTTCTGCCCTGACAACATGCAGAAGTGAGGAAACGAAACGAACGAAATTAGGTGAAATTAGGTTTTCGCGAAAGAGGATTTTCCGAGAAAATGGCGACAAGAGTGCCATTTGAAACGGTGCCTTTGCCGACCCGATGGCGCCATTTTCCGACGAGTGTGTATGACATGAATTACTGCTACGGAATAAACTACTATCAGCCGATGATCGATTATATCGATCGGAAAGAGAGCGAATTGGGAAGGAAAGCTGGGTATCCCCACCTTCCCTGGACCGACGGGCGAGCTTTTTGGGTGCACAACACGATCGTTCCGTACACGGCCAACGACCTCGCCAAACACGCCATTGCTGCGGAGATCAGAGCGAAAGACCATTTGGAGAACTTCAAGGTGAGTGAATTTAAAGATAATGTAACTATCTCTGAGGAAAAAATCTAGGAATTTTTAACACGTTCATGGATAGAAAGAACAGAATATTTAATTTTGAAGAAAGTTGTGTGTAATGTTGAGTATTCGGCACTCTGGTTCCCTGCTGAAAAAACTTGAGCAGATTTCGATAATTTTTCATCGTGTTGATGTACATTGATCACATTTCATCATTTTCGATAATGTTCTCGATAAATTTTCATCATTTTTCTTCAGGTTTGTAGAATAAGATAAGTTAGTAACGATCATTTAACATTATTTTTCGTAATGCTCAGATCCTTGGTCGAGAACCAAAGTCATTCTCGATCATTTTTCATCATGTTCATAAGATAAGACAAGTCGGTAGCGATCATTTTACATAATTTTTCTTAATGTTTATATCCTTGGTGGATAATCAAAGTCACACTCGATCATTTTACATCATTTTTAAAATTAAAACTTTCACTTTCTTTCACTTAATTTAAGCCTATTTATATGAGAATGTTTTCTTACCCAGTTCGTAAATCAACATTCTCATGCAAAATCATTTGTTTCTTATTCGACTGCATTACATTTAATATTTGTTTTGTACTTGATAATTATGTAAATAATAAATTATATTATTATAATATTTAATATGTTATATATTACTGTAATATATTATGTAATGTATTATATTTTAATTGTGTTCTTATTATTAAATATACTCTTTTACATCGTTATTTATATGTCAATAATGGACTTGGACAACTTTTAAATATTACAACTTTTTTAAGAAAAATGTGTCGATAACGTGTTGAAATGCGATGAAAAATTATCTACTTAAAAATCTCGATCATTGAACATCTTTTTTTAGCAGGGTTATGAATGAGTGATATTGATAAATTTATATATTTATTTATTTTTTTGAATTAAAATTATTTTAAGTTTTTTTGAATTTTAGAATTCGAATCTTATATGTAATTTATAAAATTATTTTCTTGTTTTTTTATACCTTCCTCTACAGATCTCTGGACCTTAATGTTATAGTACTGAAAATTTCACAGATTTTTAGTATTTTTCGTTTGTTTTTTCCATATTTTTTTAATATTTTTAAAATTAAAAATACTACCTGGTTTTTTCATGAATGTTCATACAGATTCTCAGAAATATGTACTAGAGTATAAATATTAAGAAATTTATACTGTTCCTCGCATTTTTTAAGGATTCTTTAGTATTTTTGGAAGTTGCTGTAAATATTTCTAGAATCCAAATTTCAATCGCTTTTCAGTAATTTTTTAGATTCTCTGAAATAATTTCATATAAATAGTTTTTTCACCTTTCATGAATTTGATCCATTTTCGCATTTCCTTTAATATTTAAAAAATGTTGTCACGTTTTTCACTTTTTCATAAATATCTTATATTATTATAGAATCAGAAGTTTTGTTTATACAGATTTTTAAAAAAACAGTTCATTCATGAAATTCTGTTACTTTCATTATTTCTTCAAAATTCGATGCTCCAGGCTTCAAGATTTTTTAGATGTTCAACAGATTCGTACATTCTAATTTTTATTTTCTACGTCATTCTAGCCAAACATTTATAAACAATTTTTACTATACAACATTGTACTGCGTTAGGCAAAACTGACAGAATTTGCAAAAACATTGTAAAATTCACAACCATACAGTACTTTTTATCATAAACATGTCCAAAAGTACTGAATTTTTTCCTCAATGTAAAAATTAGAAATCATAATCAAATATAGTAGGAAATGCCCAAAAATATAGCGTAATAAAATAAAACAATTTTCAAACATTTTTTCTCAGTGTTTTATAAATTCTTTTCTCTTGTTTGTTAATTTTTTCTTTGTTCGGCTGAATCCGTTCAAGGAAGTAACTTGGAAACCAAACTCAAAAGGTCTGCAAATATCGATCGGTGACCGCGACTTGGCGACTGCTCGACCTTTCCTGATTCTATTTACAGACCAGTAAGAAGCCGCGGAAAATTTTCCTTTTACGAAACCGAGCTCAAGAGGGATTAAAATTAGTTCCCTCGGCACAACTCTTTTAACCATAAATTATTTAACCACAAAACATCCCAACATTCAGTTTCTCATAATTCATCGGGAACAAAGAAAACATGCACCTCGAACTAATTAAATTCTAAAAGTAGCTTCACTCTCACCCTCGAAAAGTGATAAATAACGATCGCCGCTATGAATCATTCGATTATTCGCGGTCCCAATTTTCACCCAACTTACATAACGGATCGAAAGTGGAAGCAAACTTTGGTAGTCATTGAATTGGGCTGAGCAAGAGCAGTGTCTGCCAAGTCGCATACCAGAACGGACCAAATCCTCTCCGCGGATCTCGTTATCGTCTTTTGCTCTGTTCACCAAACCTTACGTAACAAGTACGCAATGCCAAATTAGCCAAAAACCCAGGAAAAATTACCTGAAAAAATTCTTGTTCAAGTTGGCCAAACGTTCGGACTTCAGCCTCACGAAGACCGTGCACGCGACGCACGTGGCTGACGAAGTGCGACCGGGAAAACTCGAAGCAATAGCTTTTCAGCGGAAAATCCGAGCTCTCGAACCGAGAGAATTGGATTTGGACACCAAAGCGGATTTGGAACTCACTGCTTTGAGGGAAGTGCAAGCTCTGGCAAAGATGGAAGAAGCTCTGGAACTGGCCAAGACCTTGCGAGGGAAATCCGCGAGATCCATAGAATTGCACTTGCGTGCAAGCGCCACGCGAAATCTGTCCCGAAGCCGAGAACTGGCCGAAGTTCGAAAGTTCCAAAGGGACACGGCGATGCAATCCTCTTTTATTTCCGAACGGAACATGAGCGACGTGGAAAAACTCGCGCAAGTGGAAGATGTCGCGATTTCCCGAAATGTTTGCAAACAGTGTCAGTGCGCTATGGAGTCTAGGTATGATAAGAAAAATCGCAGACGAGGCCCTGGTTGTGTGTACCTGTTCCCTAAACCCAAATAAGAACCGTAAATTTCCGAATGAAAAGCGATTTTAGGTTTAAGTCGAAATCGAGAAACAATGGTTGATAAGAATCATCTGTCATGCTCCAGCAAACAAGCGAACATTGAAATCGAGCAGCTGAGCGCGCGCGTTGCGGAAGCCGAAATCAAACTGAAGACCGAGGTCGCGCGCGTCAAGAAGAAGATGCAGATTCAGATAACCGAACTGGAACTGTCGCTGGATGTCGCGAACAAGACGAATCTCGACCTGCAGAAGACGATCAAGAAACAATCCCTCACGCTCACGGTTAGTATCGGTTCCAGCCGTTTCCCATGATTTCGAAGACCCTCCACATTGAAATCTGTTTCTTTCTTCAGGAACTGCAAGCTCACTATGACGAGGTGCAACGCCAATTGCAAGTCACTCTCGACCAATTGGGCATCAGTCAAAGACGCCTTCAATCGCTGACCGGAGAGCTCGAAGAAGTTCGTGGCAACTACGAATCTGTGAGTTGTCCAAAATTTCTGAGTAAGTTTCCTCGCCTTCGATGACGATTCCGTTTCTTGTTTGCAGGCTTTAAGAGCCAAGAGATGCGTCGAGCAACAATACGAAGAATCAGTTAGCCGGATCAACGAGCTGACCACGATCAACGTCAACATCGCGTCATGCAAAGCCAAGGTCGAGCAGGAACTGGCCGCTCTTGCTGGCGACTACGAGGAAGTCACGAAAGAGCTGAGAGTCAGCGACGAGAGATACCAGAGAATCCAGACCGAACTGAAACACACCGTTGAAATCCTTCACGAAGAGCAAGAACGCATCGTCAAAATCGAAGCCATCAAGAAGTCTCTGGAAATCGAAGTCAAGAACCTGTCCGTGCGCTTGGAGGAAGTCGAGGCCAACGCCATCGTTGGAGGAAAACGCATCATCAGCAAGCTCGAAGCTAGGGTGAGTTTCTGAACCTTTTGTAAGACTGGTATTCCAAGGGATCATCAGTCCTTTGGTCTGATTCATTTTTAATCAGGCTTTGTAGGAAGAGTAAGTAACTTGAGTGTACAGTAGAACTCGAAGTAGGAAGACCTTTAGTAGCAAGACTCCTAATCTACCGTGAACGAAAAGTCGTCGAGCGTCGCTGTCGAGCGAACATTTAAACGGAAACGAAAGCCATTAATCAGTATCGTCCGATCGTCATCATTTAGCGCCTGATCTCTAGGAGGTCTCAATATTAATGTGTTTTGAGTAGGAAGACTGTTTACTTAAGAGTCCCGATCTGTCTTTCTACTTTCTACTTTCAAATCCTTGCATTTGGTGATTGCAGATCCGCGACTTGGAGTTGGAGCTGGACGAGGAGAAACGCAGACACGCGGAGACGGTGAAGATCCTGCGCAAGAAGGAACGTCAGGTGAAGGAGGTGCTCATCCAGGTGGAAGAGGACGCGAAGAACATCGCGCTGCTGCAGGAGACGCTAGACAAATCGATGCAGAAAGTGACAATTTACAAGAGGCAGTTGCAGGAGCAGGAGGGAGTGTCTCAGCAGAGCGTGACGCGCGTGCGCAGGTTCCAGAGGGAGCTCGAGGCAGCCGAAGACAGAGCCGACACGGCGGAAAGCAATTTGTCTCTGATCCGCGCCAAACACCGTAGCTTCGTGACAACGTCGACGGTCCCCGGATCCCAGGTCTACCTGGTCCAGGAGACGAGGCAGGAGATGTAAAACGTCATTCACGTAAACGTACACTTTTTTTCACTACGACAGCAACGCGGCCTCGTCTACCACGTTGACGCGCACTTTCTTTCGTCACCAGTTCACCTAGGATTCTCACGTCATTATTTCAAACACGCTCATTTTCGGGCATGATGCATTTAATCGTGATTCGTTGAAAAATGCACTCGGCCATTCATCGGGGGAGGAACGTATGTTTTGTATGGATATACAGCCAGCTTAGAGAGAATAGGGACAGTGGAGGAAGAAAGTGCTTCACGTCGGAGACCTCTATTCTAGTACGAGACCATGTGATCCGACTCTCGAAGCAGAATATCCAGTCGGATTCGATGACACCTCTGCTTCTCACACACTTTTCTTATCGTTAGACACTTCCAGTACGACGAAATCGGTGGTTATTTATTTGGTTATGATATCGTATTATTTTCATGATTCACAAACGGTCAAGTTGAAATGTTATGTAATCGAAGTAAGCTACGACAAAAGCACTTTATGTTCATCCGCACTCTTCGCGAACTTGTATTTGAATGATGGTGATTCTGTTCTACCGTTGTTAGATAGGGATTATTATCCATACACAATCTTGCTGCACGACATACACGATAACATGTATCAACCATTAATTTAATAATAAACGTTAAAGGCGTAAGTTGCTTTTTTGTCGTCCTACCTGCTCATAATTGAGCTTTCAGTCCTAATAGAGAACTTGATTCAAAAAAAATTTATGAATCCACTTTAAATGTTAACTAAAGAATTATATTTTTGATGAAAATTGATAGAGTTTCAGAGGTTTTAAAAAAATGATGTGACGTCACCGTCCATATGGAGACAATAGAAATTTATATGGATCTTAACGTCACACCCCCCACTCCAGATTTTTAAAACGTCTGTATCTCCTGCAGTTCTCGATTAATTGATAAATGAAAAAATACGTGTCGATTTTTTTTCAGTTATCTAACAGACGTATATAACAGAATTTTTTTTTCAAGTTCCCTGTCGGCACGAAAGCTTTTCAAAAATCAGACAATGTTTCAAGAAGCTGTCAGTATGCTTTCGTTTGTAATGTTATTCTATCAAAGGATGTAAAAAATGGGTGTATAACCTTTCTTATGAAAGATTTCTAAAGAAATGTTATTCGAAATATATATTTTGAAATATTTCACTAGCAATATTGATGAAACCTTCATGTAAGGAAACAAAAAAAATGTTACTAAATGTACATTTTTGATTGCTTTCAACTGAAACGTTTCAATTCAAAACAAAACAATTAAATTGAAACATTTTGACAATGTTTGTTTTGTAAAATATCTTATTCGTTTCTTACGAAATGTTTCAGTAATGCTTATTTCGGAAAGATTCTGATATCTTCCATTCAAAATGTTTCAATTGGAAAATTTTTAGCAAAACTTATGTTTAAAATTTTTTTTAACCTTTAAACCATTATAAAACATTTCAGTAATGTTTCTTGTGAAAGTTGTCTGCAATTATTATATTTTGGGAGAATATGAATGATAGTGTTTTTCATTAAATAAAAATCTGAAGAAACTGCCAAGTACGATAAAATTTGAGGTTTTGGAAATTTCGGAAAATTGAAAATATGAGATTGTTGATAATTCGAAAATATTTTACAAATGTGTTGAGTTTCGGAAAATGTTGGTATAATCTATAAATTTTGTATTTTAATACACTTTTGGAGAATACGTATGGTTTTTTTTTTTCATTTTTTTAATAACCGAAATATCTATGGGAATGAGGTCAATTTCTATAAAATTTTCCAAGTTCCTAAAAGTTTGTATCGTGTTCGACATTTTCAACATGTTGAAAAATTAAAAAAAAATTTTTCTTTAATTAAAAAAATGCACAGGATTCCACAAAATGTTCATAAATCTTGCATGATTCACTCATCATCATATTTTATCAAAATATGCAAGATGGTATTTTGATTTTTGAACCGAAATCTGAAAAACTCATAAAGCAAAACCAAAATAATCACGAATTTTCGCCATCCCTAAATAAACAATACTTCAATCCTTGAAAATTCAAAAATTATCAAGCCCACAATTTTTCTTATTTTCCTTGAAGTTAAAAATACCAATACATAAATTCTCTACTTTCAAACCACCAGTTCACCTTGTTTTCTCTTCATTTTCCATATCGCTCCTTCATAAATTGTTCAGCAATTACACTTACCGTCGTAAATAAAATGTCACTCATAAAACGTATTTTCCATACGGAAACTTTTTCATTTCTCAGTGTTTAACTTGAACCCTTAATAAACTAAACCACCAAAAATGTTTAAAAATTTCCTCATCTTCGAAGGAATCGTGATTTGCCTTCTCAGTGTTGACCAATCAAGTGAGAATATTTCCAGACAAATTTTCCTGTATTTTTACAGTAGCAAAAAACAGTTTCATGAACATTTCTAGGAGTTTTCGCTGATGAAGTCGTTGATGACACTGTAAAATACAATTTTAATGAAGTCGAGATTTGGGGTGAAAAATTCCCTTCCTGCAAAGGAAAAAGACAATCTCCAATCGACATAAGCGACGACAAATCTCAAAATGCATTGGATAAAGCTGTAGAATTCAATAACTATGACCAAACAGCGAAAAAAGCAACATTGTCTAACAATGGGGACTTTCGTAAGAACAAATTTATTTTGGGTAAATAGAAAATTTGGTATGAATGAATTCATTTTTTGAATAATTGACAGTTATGCTGAAAATGGAGTTTGAAAAAAAACCTTCGGTGACGATTACTCCTTCCAATAAGACGTTTGTTTTGGATTGTATTGTGTTTCATTGGGGAAGCGATCCTGCATATGGAAGCGATCATTCGCTAAATGGGAATAAGTACATGAAAATTTTTTAAGACTATGCGAAAAATAGAAAAAAAAGTTGTTTTACAGAATCGTCATGGCTTTTCAGAATTTATAGTATTTATCAACGTTTTCGAAAAATCTGAATTTGTATTCGAATTTGCAAAGTTATTGATGATCTCATCAGAAAAAAATATTTAAGATAATGCAAAGTTTTTGTACGATGTATAAAATTAATATATTTATAAAATTCTAAGAATTTTATAAATTTTGGATACTTATTGACAGTCCTTGAAATTTTCGATTTTCTACATTTTTCGAAATTTTTGGATTCTGAATTCTTCAGATTTTCATTATTCATTAAAAAAAATTGACATAAGGTATTATTATGAATAAAATTTCCAGAATTTAAGAACATTTCCTGAAATTCAACAAAATTTTGAGTATTTTTTAGAATCTATTGAGAAACTTGAAAATTATGTAGGTTTTTTTAAATTTTGAACATTACTTTGAAAAAACAATTCGAAATAATACAAAGAAAACAATAATGCAAAATCAATCAATTTAAAAATGATTTTACCGAATAGTCATCGATTTAAAAAATTTATAGTATTTACCGACGTTTTCGAAATTTTTGGGTTTATATTCACATTTTTGAAACTGTTGGCGATCTTTTCAAGAAAAAACATTTGGTGATTTTAGAGTTTTCAACGATATAACCCAGATTTATAATGATTTATAAAATTTACGAATTTTTAAGAATTATTGCCAATCTTCGTAATTTTCGATGTTCTTCATTTTTCGAAATTTTTACAATGCAAACAAACTCTTGAAATGAAATTTTTCAACTTATGAGCATATTTCGCAATTTTAAAATTTTTTTTAATATCTTTAGATTTTCATTATTTATCTAAAAATTTTAAGAAAAAAAAAATTATTATAAACAGAATTCACAGAATTTTTTGTAAATTTCAGTTACGGGTCATTTTTACTAATATTTTTCGTAATTTTTACATTCCTTTCCAGATTTCAGATTTTTATTTTTCATCAAAAATCATGAACGAAAAATATAATTATGAACATTATTCACAGAATTTGAAAACATTTCCTGAGATTCAACAAAATTTTTAAAATTATGTGAAATTTATCAAAAATCTTCAAAATGATCCTTGAGTTTTATAATTTGAAACATTATACACACGATAATTTATTAAATGAGAGAAAGGAAATCAAAATTTTTTATATTGAAAAGACGATGCAAAAAAAATACAAAAAAAAATACAGAAAAGTCATGCGAAATTCATCAATTTCAAATTCATTCCACCAAAACGACATATTTCTTCATAATTTACAGAATTTATCAACGTTTTCAAAAATTCTTAATTTGTATTTCTATTTTTTCGGGTTATTGTCAATCTTTGTAATTTTCGATATTCTTCATCATTTTTCAAAATTTTCATCATTCAAATAAACTTTTTAAACTAAATAAAATTGTACAACTCATAAGTATTTTTCTCTATTCTTAGATTCTTTTCAATCTCTTCACATTTTCATTAATCATGAAAAAACATGATACATTCATATTCATTTAAATATGTAAATGAACAGATTCAACAAATTTTTCTTAAATTTCGTATAATTTATTAAAAGTCTTTAAAAATACCTTCTTGTTGTTGTTTCACAAGCTTACATTTACATAAGTTAAATTCATTATAAATATAATCAAGTAATCAAGTTCAATCGTTATAAGGGCAGCTGCAGAATTACAAACCTACCATTACAATACAGATTACAGTTCATATGATGAAGCAACGAAGCAAGAACTTGGAACTCTAGCATTTGCCTACTTATTCGAGGTTAAATTACTCATTCATTAATAATTATTTTATTATAACATAAATATCAATCAAAAAATATATACTCATATTGGAAAAAAAACTCAAATAATCCACAATCATTATATTTTATCCATCAGAACGTCATAATTCAATCAACTATAACTTCTTTAATTCAATAAATAAATGGTAAAATAAATAATTAAATTATTATCATAATTATCTACTTAAATCTTTTACGATAAATTCCAAAATGTTATATCAATTTGCCAATACCATTTCAACTCCAATTTCGACGATTTCATAAAAGATTTTATTTTTGCTGGCAGATAATTGAATCTTCAGAAGGTGACATGAAAAAAGTTGAAAAATTTTTGCCAAACGTGACGGAAATTGGATCGAAAGTCGAAATTCCCAAAGACGATCTTTTTAGTCTCGAGAAATTTGTACTTAATAATGTCTATTATTCGTATAATGGTTCGGTTACATTACCACCATGCACAGAAGGTCTTGTGTGGATTTTGGATTCTGAAATGAAATCTATAAATGCGAATCAAGTGAGTTTTTTAAATGCATTGTGTGATTGTTGATAACAGTTGGCAAATTTTTTATTTTAGATAAACGGTTTGAGAAACATCAAACTTCGAGATGGCGCGAAAATGAATGTGCGGCCAATTCAACCACAAAATGGCAGATCGATATTGAGAATGAAAATGTAGAATTGAGAATAAATGTTTTAATTCGTTGATTATTGGAGTTTTTTTTTAATTGGAATTTTAAAGAATTATTTTTGGTGAATTTTGATACATTTTCTTTCCCTTGAATTGTCAATTATTTTGGAAAATTACATGTTTTAAATGATTTTATGTGAATTTTCTTAAATTAAAATTTTTAATGATAGATATAATGATAAAAAAATGAAATTTAACGTTTTTGTTGTTTTTTATTGATACTTTTCTAATTTTTAAACAAATTTGAATTACTTAATTTTTTTTTAAATGTTGTAGATTAATAAATTTTTAGTTTAATCCGAAAAATGTATTCATTTGCTCAAAATTTCTCGAATTATTGACAATCTTTATTAAATGTCTTTTTTTATATGTTTGAAATTTTGATATTTTTATTGAGATTATCAAAATATTGAAAATTACTGTAAGACAAAACGATTTTTTTTATTAAATGACAATCTCAGAAATTCGTTCTCTTTCATTTTCTTACTATTTCCAAAATTCTAAGTTTTTTAAATTTTCCACAATTTGTGAATTCAATAAAATATATTTTTCCCATGCATCCGTAAAAAAGGCCACTTTATTTCTATGGAATGCGGGAACAAAAGCCCATTTTGGAGTACTCGGAAATCAGCGGGAAATATCAAC
>JAPYZL010059644.1:0-14578 GCA_030522825.1 Platygaster orseoliae | reverse complement strand
TTCTCAGATTTCAAACTCGAATATCTTTTTAGATTTTGAGTTTTTTAAAAAGTGGCAAAGGACTTTTTTACTCAGAAAAATATGAAAAAAATTTGGGTAAAGTTTAGTTCGTGGTTTTTATCCCCACTCCTCGAAAAAGCGCATTTATTATTTAAAAATTCCAAACTTTAATAACTTTTTAAATTTTGAGTTTTGTAAAAAGTGGTAAAGGAAAAATCGTCTCAGAATTTCATAAGGAATCCATGGTTTTCGGTATTTGCGGTGATTAAATTTCACCCTGTATAACGCATTCTGTGAAATTTTCCAGGCACGATTAATGTGAAATATTAGAATTAGACGATTTTTTTGAAAATCGTGCGTAAAAATATATATATTGGCGTTTTATGTTGACAACGACAGATTTAAAATCTTTTGCTTCTGGCATCACGCGACTAACTTCATAAGATAAAAAAAATTCCTGAACTCTGCCAACTATTTCAACTCCTAAAGGCCGGTTTTTTCTATTAGGTGGTTTAGTGCCATATCCCTCGGATTCATGCAATCGTTTCGCTGTTCTAACCATGTGCTGGGATACACCATTTTCTGAGAAAATGTCTGAAAATCTGAATAGTCTACCTAGAAACAAGGAAGTTTTTGAAATGACTTATCATTTTCCAAACTTTTTCCGTGCCCTCGAGTATCAGTTCAATTCCGAATGACGTGCTGTTGTTTCCCTCAAAAAAATGATCGATGTAACTTTTGATGAATAATGTTGTTAATTGACTTAGATAATGGTTTATCTTATTCGAATTTCACACAGTACATGAACTTTTCAAGTAACTCAAATGAAGATCTATATTCACTTGAGTGATTTTTGATATTTGTATGTATTTATGCATGGGCACTTCGCGCTCAGTTCACCGTACACGAATTGAAGATCGCCTCTAAGCGCGTGCACGGTCCCAGAAAAATAGTCATAACTTTTATGTTTTTGGACGTGATCAAAATTTTTTGTTTTAATAAAAAGCTGATAAAATTTCGAATCGAATTTATCGTCTAGCAATATGGGAAGTACGAAAAATTTTAATTGTTTATAAAAAAATCATATTGTTATGAATAAAAAAATTATGTTTCATAAATTTTTTTCTTTTTTTTTTTGTTTTGTGATTATTTTTCAACTTGCTTGCACAATTTCAAATGAATCGATGGATTGGTTGTTGAAATATTTTATTTAAAAAATTATCGATGTTAAAATTGTTTCTTTAATAACTATTGAAAAAATGCGAATTTCTAAAAACGCTTTTGGGGTGACTTTTAAGGCATGAATAGCAATTGGAAATCAAATTAGAGTTATCAAATCACAAAGAAAGTAGCAATGATTTTTATAGATATAAACTTAACCCATATCTATCAAGATACTATTTTACAAAAAATAAATTGTTACACAGAAAATCTATTGACTTTTATCTATTGAATTTTGAATCGTATAACTTCGAATTCTAGAAATCTATATAGTTAATGATAAAAATATGAGAAATCCATAAACATGGGAAAATTCTGTGAAGTTTTTTCAAAATTGAAAAAGAAAAAAAATGCTTAAAATACTACCATTTTTATTAAGGGGATCCTCTCACGTAATACCTCATTATCGAGCGCCATATTCAAAAATAAATTAGCAAAAAACTACAAATGATTTTGAGAAGCAGTTTTCTGGAATGTTATCATTTATAATTGAACTTTTTATCGTTTTTTTCGGTTTTACATAAAAATGACGTATGTCACCGCTAAATGTCCTTTACTATGTACGTCCTCGTTGAAAGTAACGGGGTGAACGATTTTGACCGTTCAGATAATCAGAAACCAAAAAACCCTTAAAAATTTTTTTTTTCAACTCCCTGGCTGTCAATATACACGAGCTTATTTCAAAATGCAAAAAATTCTGTTACTTCAAGAATTTTTTGAATTTTGGGAAAAGCTCGTGTCTATTGATAGCCAGGGAGTTAAAAAAAATTTTTTTAAGGTTTTTTGGTTTCTGATTATCTGAATGGTCAAAATCGTTCACTATGTCACTTTTGACGAGGACGTAGTGAAGGACATGTAGCGGTGGCATATGTCATTTTGATGTAAATAAAAAAAACTGTAAAAAGTTAAATGATAAATGATAACAATACAGAAAACTGCTTCCCGAAATCATTTGTAGTTTTCTCATAATCAATTTTTGAATATAGCGCTCGGAAATGAGGTATTACATGAGAAGACCCCCTCAATGCAATATATTTACGTGAATATAATTTTCTAAAAAATTCGTAAAAGTACTAAGAATCCATAAAACTTTGGATTTCGCAACATCGAATTCCAGAAATCTATGTAGAAATACGTCAATATACTATAAAATCCTCTACAACGTAGACTTGCTGAAGTAATTTGAAAATCACCAATAGTATAAGAAAGCTTTGCATTACAAGATATCTATGAAGATTCTGCTTTTAGAAAATTTATAAAACTGCTAGAAATTTGCATAACTTCTATCAGTTTTAGAGTAGGTATATATTAAGTCTGTGAAGTTGTCCTTGAAAATACATAAAATCTATATGCCTGCAAAATATTTCACAGAAATTATCTATTTTTGACTAAAAAATAGTCAAATAGTATATTTTGTAACTAGGACCTACACTGAAAGAAATCTACCACCTATGCCCCAACTCTACCCGTACTGTTAAAACGATTGCAGTTGTCGTGACTGTAAATACAAGCATACCAACTCTAATCACAGATGTCCTAACTGTTCATCGTACAGTTGACGGTCCACTGCAATTTTATAGTTGGTTTTGGCTCCAACTTTATTTTTACTTGTAACTCTATTGTAAAGTCGGTTGTGACATAAATCCGAATACAGGTACGCAGACGGTACAAAATATAGTTCAAACAATTTTATTGTGTTTATACATCGCTCAAGCTATGGAGTACTTCTCTCTCGCAAGACCTAAAAATTCTCCTGCGAAGTATATATACTGCGCTGAACTCATACTACTGTCGACTCAGCTTGTAATAATTCGGAAGTCATATTGGGCTCTTTTTACCAGAAGCCTAAATACATTAGCACTCTAATGGCATAGTTCCCTTGATGCATATAATGTCACTTCTGATGGTAAAGGTTAGCTAAGCGCCTACATATGGGGCGTGTGGCGGCGACTATACGTTGACTAATTGGCATGATCGACTGATAAATATTTATTTCACTAACATAATAAAACGGGTGGGGGGAATGGCTCATCCTGATTTGTGAAATTTAATTTTTTTTCTCTTATGGAACGATAACGTTTTTATACTATGCAGTGTTGTAAAATTATTCAAGAAAAAGCTCCATATTTTTTTACGAAAGTTTCGTACTGTATCGAAACATACATACTTTTTTAAAATATTATCTACAAATTTTTCGTAGCACGCTTAACTGCGATAAAAAAGATTCGCGTAGGACTGTGCTATAAAATAATACTTCTTAAACATAAATTAACCGAGTTTTATATGTAGATAGATTTATATCATATTAATTTTCAAATTTAATTTTAATTTATCCAAAATTCAATGTACAGTTGTCTCAAAAGCAAGAATACTGATATCCCTAGCTTAAGTGCTGCAATCATATTAACTGTGAAATAGTAGACTTTCAAGTGTCACATGACCAGTGCATCAACAGTAAACGGCACAGTTGGAGCCAAAATCAACTCTATTTTTATGGTAAAGATTCAAGTAGTATTATAGTTGCTTCTCATGTAAACTTCTTTCAGTGTAAATCGTGGCTTTTTGGGTGAGGGCCAATTTATCTGCCGAGGCGTAGCCGAGGCTGATAAATTGATCCGAGAACAAAGCCACGCCTCAGGTCCGAGTTGCAAACGGATAAATTGATCCGAGAACAAAGCCACGCCTCAGGTCCGAGTTGCAAACGATATTTTTTGCAAAATACGCACAAAAAGGTGCTTCTCGCACCTGAAAATGAACGCAAAGGGGGTGCATTTCCGACACGGCGCAACGGCGGCCATTTTGAATTATAGTTAAAAATGGCCGCCGTTGAGTTTTTTATCCCTGGTTTTATGTCGGTAATAAAACCTTCCCCTAGGTAACAAGCACCAAAAACACGCAATAGCACGTGACGCTTACTTCGAAATGATCGAAACCAAATCGCCGGTCGG
Source organism: Platygaster orseoliae (assembly GCA_030522825.1). Taxonomy (NCBI): domain Eukaryota; kingdom Metazoa; phylum Arthropoda; class Insecta; order Hymenoptera; family Platygastridae; genus Platygaster; species Platygaster orseoliae. Next base: position 10,409 of record JAPYZL010059644.1, on the reverse strand, counting down.
AAATGCACGTCCTTCGTGTTTGTTTTCAGGTGCAGAAAGCACCTTTTTTGGGCGTGTTTTGCAAAAATAATTTTATAAAAATATGTTTGAAAGTCGAAAACTCCAGTTTATCAGGAGAGTATGAATACTTTTGGCCCGGAGTGTAATAGAAATGGATTTTTTCATGATACTCGAATTCCTTGAGTCAAAAAGAATCTGGAAAAATTCAGATAAGTATCTACGAGTCATTCCGCGGGCGATTTTCCACCAAAATTTTTTTTCACCCAAAATAATTTTTTTCCAGTTCTTTGTTCAAAAATGTTTGACACGTATTTTTTTTTTTTTTGATACTCAAAATTTCGGAGAAAGAATTTTTGAAAATCAGTGGTTATGAAAAAATTGTCATCTTGGATATTCCGTAACTGAAAAAGTTTTTTATGTAAAATTACGAAAAAATTCCCTGATGTGCACTAGACTCTGAAATTTTAGATAAACCTTTCGAAAAAATTTTCACATAAATTTTTCATAAACAAATTTAATATTTTTATAAACAAATAGATTTGTCAATAAGAGAAGAGTAATTTTTGTTCGCTATTTTCCCACAAAGTAATCTTTACACATTATGGGAGTATATTTTAAAAATTTTGGAGTGAATATTTGATAATTCAATGAGTAGGTAATTTTTTAATGTAGCGCGGTTCTGCGCTTTAAACGTTCGCCACTGCCAACGCGCTAGTTCGACTTACTCTGGGTGACTTTGGTATTATAATTAATTATTGAAAGGAATGCAACAACGACTTTTGAAACTTTGAAAAACGAAATTTGCGTGATATATACCGTTCATCACAATGTAAAAAGCAAGACTGAAAAATCTGAATACTTTGAAAACGATGCGCATTGTTACGCCCGCACTTTTGGAGAGCATATTCGTGATATTTTAAAATTCAATACTCATAAAATTTTCAAATCTTCACTTTTTAATTTTTAAAATATACTCCCATATGTGTAAAGATTACTTTGTGGGAAAATAACGAACAAAAATTGCACTTCTCTTATTGAAAAATCTATTCGTTTATAAGAATGGAAAATTTGTTTATAGAAAATTTATGTGAAAATTTTTTGAAAGGTTTATCTAAAACTTTAGAGCTTTGCGCATATTAGGGAACTTTTTCGTAATTTTACACAAAAACCTTTTTCAACTACTTATAATCCAAGATGACCATTATTTTACATCCACTGATTTGGAAAAATTGTTTCTCTCAAATTTTGAGTATCATATTGAAAAAAATACATGTCGAATATTTTTGAACAAAAAATTGAGAAAACGTAGAATGACCCTTATATTATTTTCAAAATGGCAAATATCTTGTGTGTTGGATTCTTTCTTTCAAAAAATGATGTTTTTGAACAAGTGTCACATTCATGCAAACTGTTATTTGATCTTTGAACTTTGCAGTTTGAGTCTACTGTATCCATAGATGGAAATTTGATGAAATTCATCTGAATCGGGCAATTAAAAGTATAATTCTTGGATACATAAAAATCATAAAATATACATACAAACGAGAAAAAATACGAAAACATGCATTTTTGTGATTATGAAAAATTCGAGAATTGTACTCTTAATTATCTGATTCAGATAAATTTTATCAAATCTCACCTATCAATTAAGTTCAGTAAAACTGTTTAAGGACAAAACAATGATTTATTTCAGTGACACTTGTTAAAAATGTCATTTTTTAAGAGAAAGAATTCAGCGCACAAAATAGCTGCCAGTTTGAAATTATTATAGATTTTCATCTGCATTTTTCGAAATTATTTTACACTCAAGTCATACGAGTTTCATGAAAGAATATATATTTTTAGAATTTTTTTAAAATCCAAAATTTTAACCGGTTGTTTAGATAGAATTAATAGGGAGCAGAACACTTTTATTCCAGAATTCCTGATTCTGTAATACCTTATTAAATAATTTTGAATACAAGAATTTTATTCTCATTTATACAAAAAATTTCTGTTTTTCTTTTTTTCAATTAAAAATTCCCAAGAAATATATTGTGTATATTTTAGATCTAAAATTTTATTTTGTGACAATCAGAATCTTAAGATTTTGTACTTTGAAATATAAATGTTGAGAATTCGATGATCCTATGCAATCAAATTCATTATTCGAAGTCGTTGACTCGAAATTTTAAAACTATAAAATTTTACCTTTCTTTGATGCTCAATTCTGTATTTCTCTATCTGTATGTGACAAGCGTGAACTTCTTCATTTTAGAATCGAAAATTTAAGGGTACTTAATTTCTATTTAAAAAATTTCAGAATTTAATATTGCAGAATTAAGACTTTCTAAAATACTTATTCTTGAAAATATGAACCACCCTGAATATTGTGCTCAGTAGTTAACACTTAAAAAGTTATTCATTTCAAAAAAATTGAAGTTGAGTATTTTTATTTTAGATATTTTTCATGTTAAAAAATAGAACTTTGCCATTTAAATTCTAAAATTTATAAATACCAATAGATACTATTGTACAATTTCTATTATTATTATTAATCATATTGTACAAATTCTACGAAATTTATGAATTATCGATTGTGAAAATTTTATCAAGCATGGCTGCATCATTATAAGCGTAGGAAAAAAATGTGGAAAAAATGATTGAGTTGAAAATTTTCATGTAGCATCATTTTCCTAGTAAAGTCACCGTCATTGAAATTTTATAGAACTTTCATAGAAAAGTATGAAATTTCTATGAAAATCCAAATAACTCTTAATTTTATGCAACGTATGCGACTTAATAAGATAAAAAAGCTAGTTTTTTCATCAATATCTAGTAATATTTACCATTTTATCATTTTTATTAATGTTTTCATAATTTTTTTTTCCTTTCAAATCACTTTACTTCGGGTTATATTGGTATCATCATGTGAAATACAAAGGATAAATAATCCGCTTAAAAAATGATAAAGTTCATCAAATACCAACAAACAACTAGTTACGCTCATACTTTATTAATTATTTGCATTTTTATACAAGCTTCATAGAAATTTTATGGTTTTCTATGATAGCGACTTCGCTAGGATTTTCATTCATGCCTTTTATTCTTAATTTTAAACAAAACTACCCAATTGATCATTCCTATGATATACTCATTAAGAAATGTGTAGCTATTTAAAAAAGGAACACTTCGATTTGTAAATATATTTCAACAACAAAAAACCGCTTTTTTATAAATAAGAAAACAAAAGTGAAATATATCTATTTTTAAATTTTTCATGCTTTTTAACATATAAAACGAGGATTTTGGGTTCGTGTGTGGCTGACACATTTTGCCGTGAGAATTTTCAAATTTGCGATAGAAATATCAACTTTTATCTTCATAATTGTTTGAAGGAAGTAATTTTTCAAGTAATGGTACAGTTTTACAATATCAAAATGATTGAATTTTGCTCAAATCGGTCTCTAAAAAATGGTCCGCTTGAGACGACTATTAGAGGACTATCTTTAGTCCTCTTGTTTTCGTCAGAGTCATCTTTTTGCCGATACAGCAAATCATTTTTTTCTGTGTTACTTTTTTCGTTTCCTGAAAAACTTTTTTTCCCCAAGTAAGTCCGTCTAATTCGACTCCGGCGTAACGTAATTAGCGTAATTTCCGTGGCCACAACAAAACAATTTTCCGAGCGAGTAGGTTTAGGCCGAGAATTACGCGTTCGGGGGTGCCCGGTGCGGTCACGTGATATAGCGAGACCCGCGCAGCGTCTATCAGTATTTCGTAACGCGTTAATAGCGAGTCGGATAGAGAGATAGGACAGAGCGAAACATCCACTCCTGTACATTGTTTGCGGCTTGGAATCAATAAAAGCATAGCTTTAGGCTATGCTCGTCGCCATGGCAACCCGGAGAGACCCATTCGCTCGTACTCTCTCCGTGTTCAAAAGTTCGGGCCCGCCTACAACACCGCCGCGCGAGGATCATGCTCGAATTTTCAAAGGCGCATTCCTATGCATTGAAATCGCCTCGTTGTTGTACGTGTACGTAGACTTTTTTTTTACTTTCTTCCATCACTTTTATTCCGCGGTACATCTTAATCCGAGGGAATCGATACAGTCAATCTGTGGATGGAATGGAGAAAACATGGACTGCTGGAGTTTTTCAGTAGTTCAGATCGGGGTTTGGTCGGACAGTGACTTTGATCTGTATGGTTTTTTGGTTTGCAGGAATTTGGGGTTGGGGGGGGGGATCATTTTGGAAGATGAAGGATTTATGAGGAATGGTTTATTGTTGCAGTATATTAAGTATGTTGTTCAAAATTTATAGATTGATGTTTTTCATCTCTGAAATAGCAATTTTCGAAGTATTTTAAGATTGATATTTATTAAATAATATGAAAATGGCTCGAATCTCAAGACTGGGAATTGAAAGAAGAATTTTTGAATGTAAAGACTTGTGTTTGTGAAGATTGTAGAGTGAATAGTGTAATCGATTGGATTATGAAAAGTTACCAATTCAAATAATGAAATTTTTTCATTTTAGCTTTTTGAACTAGAAGAAAATTAAAAACTGATGCGTTTACATTGTGCAATTTTCAGTTTTTAACGCATTATTTTGAGTAAACATTACAGATTTGAAGAATTCTTGTAAAGTCCTCTTTGAAAATTTTTTATATACTAGCCCTTCAGACCGTAGAAAATTTTTCTATTTCTATCAATTTCTGACAATCTTTTCCGGTTATGTCTATATTTGTGCTTTTCAAAGTTTTAGAAATATTTATTTACAAACATGTATCTTTATTTATTGTTATTTTTGAACAAAAATATTTTCTAAGTAATTGAATAAATTTCATTAACATGCCATTTTACATAATTGACCGACTTTTCGTTGAATATTATGTTTTTAGTAGTACTGGTACAGGTTTAATCAGTCAGCAATTCAGAGATGAAATTTTTTTTCGATCTTCAGCTGATTTTAAGGCGAGGGGTTTACTTTCACTTTTACGTCTCTCTTCCTCTCACGCGCTTTCTATTCTCTGCGTCTTTCTCGCACCTTAACAGCGATCCCCTCGCCTTAAGGCCAGGTTCCTCCAAAAAACGTGTGTATTTTTTGTAAATTCCATTTATTGTTCAATAAATATTTCAAAATTAAATTTTTACGCATAAAAGTACATATATTGCACTACTTAAAAAAATTTTTTTCACTTTTTTTCATAATGGCGGCTCTGAAAACAGCTCTTCCACTTTTTTGATGGTTGTCACAATTTCTTGGAAACGAATCATCTGAAAGCAAAAAGCAAAACAGTTTTATATTCTGTATCGAATTGGCTATTGTCCGAACTACAACCAAAAATATTCATTGTTATTTAAAAAAGTTACGAACAATTGAAAGTTCAAAAAAAGGATCAAAAATTAAAAAATCTGCTATTTTGTTTTTTTCTTAATGGAAATGTTTCATTTTAGTTCCGACCATAGCCAATTCGATACAGAATATAAAACTGTTTTGTTTTTTGCTTTTAGATGATTGGTTTCCAAGAAATCGTGACAACCAGCAACAAATCGGACGAGTTTAAGCAGCTGTTTTCAAAGCTGCCATAATAAATAAAACAAAATAAACTTGTTTTTGAGTAGTCTAACATAATATGTACATTAATCTGTAAAAAGTTTTATTTTGAAATATTGTTTGAACAATAAATGGAATTTAAAATAAAAACACACGTTTTTTGGAGGAACCTGGCCTCAAATAAGTATTAAATAAGATTTTGAAATCTAATATCCACTCTCAAACAAAAATAAAAGTCGAAACACTTTTTAAGACATACTTAAAAAATAAACATGCATAAATATGAAATATTAAACTGTCTATTTTTTCTTCTACGCACGAATAACTCAATAGTCTAAAATTTAAATAAATTATCGTTTGTTGTTTATTGATGAAAAGCAATAACACGAGAAACTTTTAACAACAATAGTAAATAGGAAAAATCTAATCGCTGAAAATTTGAAATATATATATGGAAATATTAAACAATTTTATTGCAAGATGTTCAAGGTTTGTTTTAACGAAATTATCGTAGCGATGTACTGCGAAACATAAAAGTAACATGCAATTTATTTTGTCATGAAAAATCAATATATACAAATTTTCATGGAAAAAATTAACCCATAACAGAAATTATAGTTTTGACTTTCAATAGTAGAAATAAAGGTTTAGTAATAAAATGCTTTAGTAAGATTTGATTCCTTTTGTTTTCGTAAATTTTTGATAGCGAAAATTTTATATTGATTCATTTATTTATTCATTACCTAAAATAATAAAATCGGTTTTTTTTTTAATTTATCTGCAGTAGTACAAATCAAGATTTGATCAAACAGTGATTTTGAGAAGTGTAAAACTTCAAAATTAAAAAAAAACTTTCGCAAATTACAAGATTATTTCCCATTTTCTTCTACGCTACAAATTTTTTGCGCATAATACTGTCGATCAACGAGAAGTACTTCATGTCTATTTTTGATTTTCTAAATAACATTAAAATAAATATAAATTTCAAGCAGTAAATATTCATGTTCTAATTTTTTCTATCATATAAATTTTAAAGTAAACACTTTTTGCGTTCCATTTCTTTAGCAAAAATCGAGATTGTTATCTACATAAAAAGTCATGCAGAGAATGAGTTCTACATGAAGAACAATGATTATTAACACTGTTCATCAGATCAGATCCATTAAATTCCGTTGCCGACCATTTTCCCGAATCCCTTTTCCCGAATAGCCTTTTTCCCGAACGGTCATTTTCCCGAAAACCGTTTTCCCGACTCCGTTTTCCCGAAAGGTCTTTTTTTCGAACGGCCATTTTCCCGAACGGTCTTTTTCCCGAATCCGTTTTTCCGAAAGGTTTTCAATTTTCCCGAATGGGAAATTTTCCTATCAGCCTAATTTCTAGAATTGCAATGGTTACGCATTTACAATTTATAAATTTTAAAATTTTAATAAAAAAATTTCAATTATTAAATAATATCTTAAAATTAAATTTTTAAACTAATTTGAAATTGAAATCAAAATTCAAATTTTCAAATCGAAAATTAAAATAAAATTCACAATTTTTAAATTACAAATTTTTACCATGACTCTTTTTATTGAAGCCTCTTATGAAATTCATAAATGTATACAATTGAAATAAAAGTGAAATTCCAACCGAAATTTGGAAAATAATATTTTCGGAAAAATTGTCGTTCAGGGAAAAATACTTTCAAGAAAATAGTCATTCGGGAAAATGACCGTTCGGAAACTTGGATTCGGGAAAATGACCGGGAATCATTCAATTCAAACTTTCAACTTCAAAAATGTGGTATTCGGAAATTTCTAAACTTTCAATCAAGTAAACGTGAATTACGAAAACCAAAAATATAATTTTCCATGCATGAAAACTCAGATAAATATCCCTTAATGTACCTCATATGTCTTTCATATGTCATTCACATTTAATTATAAAAAAAATCAACTAATAACGCTAAACAAACCAATCACGACGCTGAAGAAACATAATTGCGAAAACTATGAATTCCGCCAATCTCGTAAAATAACGTCCCGACATTTTCCTGTCACGTTTCACGAGGCAATTACTGGCTACGAGAAATTTGTGGAAATATCGAGTCACAGGGATCAATGAAAATTTCATGAGGTACTATAGTTTGCAAAAATTTTTCGTCATTTTCGGTCACGTGTGGTGTCGCATTCTGACGCATGAAAATTGCCCAAAGGGATGCGCAAAGCGTGATCGATGTTGCATCCGATCGCAGTCGACCGAAACTGTCCGTCAAATAATATATTCATAGCTTCCAAATGGTTGAGCGCGCTTTTCACCCGCAAGCGTTAATGCACAATGAGCTGTGGATTTTAGATTTTACGAGAAAAGTTTGTAAAAATTCAGAGACATTCAGATGCGATTATGAATATTTTTTTGGAATATGAAAATATTTGAAATATTCTGACAATTTTTTTGACGTATACATCTGTTTTAAAGTTTTATAAACAAAATCTATTGACAGTGAAATATCCTGCAGTAAAAAAAAATTTTTACAATCTAGAGAACAACCGATTGACATTACAATTAACCTGATTATCCCCCCATTAACTATAACATACTTATTCGATGAAAAAATGGAGAACGCCAAATCCAATGAATGTCCTGGCCCCCGTTAGAGAAAAATAAATGCGAGAGCGTCAAAGCGAATAACGCGCGGGTTTTTTTTCCGCAATGATTCTTTCCGGTCAAAAATTCACTTAGGGAAGAGCGCGAGGGACGGCCTTTGGTGGCCCTCCCTGTAGACTCTGTATCTTACTGTATCATTTTTTTTTCTCGTTTGATACGTGCAACCGAAAGGCAATGGGACGAGGCAGAAATGGCGTCTCCTCCCTCCGGTAAACCAAGCTTTTTTCCCGGACAACTAAGTGCAAAATTATTTTAAAAATATTTTCTTAACCACATTAGCTTGAAAGCTGACCCTCACAAGAAAGCGACGTTAAAGTAATACGACGTGCCGTTGTGGTTTTTCAGTAACTTTTTTTGCTTTGGTTTTTTGTTGATCTTTGGAAGTGAAAAAGTTTTTTGTGTGAAGATTTTTTGTTTGATTTGAGTCAGCTTTTTAATTTCAGTTTAAAATCATATGTTTTTGAGGTAATTAACTTCAGGCATTTTTTTTCAAGCGAGTGTCAATTTATGAATTTCAGACATCAAAGGTGTGTTTTTTTTTTTTTAGGTACGCAAGTTTATTTATTTTTTTTTTTTTTTTGAGATATTTATTGGGATATCTAGTAAAATATTCGGATGATTTGGAGAATTTTTACTGAGTTCATTTTCGAAATTTAAACATTTATTGATGGGTGATCGGGAGAATTAAAAAAAAACTATTTACTATAAGAATTGATTCAGATTCCGAATTTAGTGCGAAAATTTTATTTATTGTTTTAATAGCAATAAGATTATTTAGTAATATGACCTTGAAGTTAATAAATTTAGAAGATTATTGAATTCCCAATCTCGAAATCAAAACTGTACAAGTTCTAGATTTCAAATCTTTGATATTGCAACTTGAAATTCGTAAAATGCAAATAACGTTTCCATTAATGAACTTCTAAAATTTTTATTATTTATTAAAAATTCTTCAAATTCATAAAATAGCAAATTTATAGCTTTGTTTATAAATTTAGATTGACTCACTTTTATTACAGCTGAGTAGTTTTTAAAATGAAATTCCCGATGTCGATAATGATATACATTATACTTCTGAACTTAATTTTTCTGCATTTTGAATTCCCTTACTCTAATTTTTCAAACCTTTGGAAACTTTAAGGCCTAAAATTTAAAGTCAGTCAAACGGGTAAAGTTCGACAGATTTAGGAATGTAAAAAATTCAGATCTTATACTTAAAATCCAAAATTTTCTATTCTATACAGGGTGTTTTACAGTTCACGAAAATTGTTGAAACCATGGATTCCTGATAAAATTCTAAGACGATTTTCTCTTTGCCATTTTATAAAAAACTTAAAATAAAAAAAGTTGTTTAATTTCAAAATTTTAACAATAAATGCGTTTTTTCGACAAGTGGGGATAAAAACTACGGACCAAACTCTATCCATATTTTCTTTATATTTTTCTGAGTCAAAAGGTCCATTGCCACTTTTCACAAAACTCAATATGAAAAAAAAATGTAAGTTTGAAATCCGAGACATCTGATTAATTGAAATTTCTAACTCAAATATCTTTTTTGATTTTGGCCTTTTGGGTTTTGCAAAATAAGGCAAAGAACTTTTCGAATAAGAAAAATATGAAGAAAATTTGAGTTGAGTTTTTTCACGAAAAACTCTTTTTTTACTTCTTTTTTGGGTAGAGTCCGTGGTTTTTATCCCCACTTGACGAAAAGGCGCATTTGTTGTTTAAATTTCAAACTTGAATAATTTTTGATTTTGAGTTTTGTAAAATATGGCAAAGGGAAAATCGTCTTAGAATTTCATGATGAATACCTTGTGAAAAAACACTTAAAAACACTCTACAGTCTTGTAGTGTTGTGTAGTATTTTCGTCAGTAGTGTTGTGTAGTGTTATGATAGTGTTGTGTGGTGTCTGTAGTGTTCATATAGTGTAGTGTTAGTAGTGTAGTGTAAATAGTGTCGTGCAGTGTTGTATAGTGTTACGTTATTTTAAAAAAAAAAAAAATTTCGATGTTAAATAAAAATTTTTGAATGAAGTTATAAATATTTTTTGTAGTAGAATAACCTATATCACTTTAAAATGCGAACCCGTTATTGTAGCTAATTGACATAACCGGGAGTTGAAACTACAGCCTACCAATTACTAATCCACCTACCTAACCATTACTCTATCGAACGCGTATATTGTTGATGAAAATGAAAAGGCCAAGTTCAAGAGAAGCTTC
>JAPYZL010059632.1:0-33966 GCA_030522825.1 Platygaster orseoliae | reverse complement strand
AATTAAAATAAGTCTACAAAGCTTGAAAATGGTTTCATTCGTAACAAATTTGATCACAACGATATATTAGTAATCTTTAAAAACACTCAAAGGCGACTAACATAAAAATATGCAACTTTAAGTGACGACTCAAATGACAACTCAAATGCCGACGTAAATGACGAAGTCGTCTATCTAGACGTTATGACGAATCGTCGCAATTAAAATTAGTCTACAAAGCTTGAAAATGGTTTGATTCGTAAAAAATCTGGTCACAACGATACTTTAGTATTCTCCAAAAACACTCAAAGGCAATTTATCATAAAAATATGTAACTTTAAGTGACGACTCAAATGACGACTCAAATACCGACGTCGGCATCAGTCGGCATGGTTTGTAGGGCAGTATGAAATTCCTGGATATTGCTGGATATTCAGAAAGTAAATAAAAAAACCTGCATGACCAACATGGACATACATAACATTATTACATACCTGGTAGTAGGTGATAAATTAGGGGAAAAACCACCAATCACATTGTGAAAAGGTGACGTAGTGAGGGAAATTTGGCAAAATACATTCAATGAAAATCATCATACGAAAGCGAATATACTTCTTCAACTTTCAATACAGAAGAATTTCTTTTGGTTTCTCAACATAGTTGACTCAACTATAAACCTTCATGACCAACATGGACATACATAACATTACTGCATACCTAGTAGTACACGACAAAACAGAGGAGAGATCTGTAGAGAAAGTCTCGTGAATATGAGTTCTATTAAGGTTGGATCACAAAGCAGCTAGGAATATGCAAACGAAACACTCACAAATTTGCATACATAACATTACTACATATCTGATGATACCGCGATTCATAAGAACGCAAGAATCGCGTGCTGGTCTCAAGTCCATTACGTATTTACAAGTGTAAATCGTGAGGACCAGAGACATCAAGCTAGGAATCCGCGCTTATAAGTTCATTCTCGACCAATTTTTTGATTCGAGAAAAACTTTGCCACACGCTCCAAGCGGCAGGTGAGCGAACTACTTGATTTGATATCTGGTTTCGAGGCTCATAGCAGAGGAAATTGGTGTGTACGCATTCCTAAATAGCTCAATAATACTGAGTAATTCTGATTCATGTATAGTTTAAAAACTTTCCGCAAATAGTAGGATTTCAAGCGTCTAACAAAATTTTAGTTGGTAAATTTTGGGTTTCAGATTTGAAGTTTTTTGGATTCAGCATTTCCCAATTTCAACTCAAGAAAGAACCTTATATTCACATTATTGATAACTAAATTCATGTTTGAATTTCGACCTTTTTAAAATTTACTGTTTCAAAAAAAAAAACTCTAAATTTTTCTTAACTTTGAAAATTCTTTTATATTAAATGCAGAAATATCGATCTTAAAAGAAGATTTTTAAGTCATTTATAATATAATATAACATAATGTTACAAGCCTACTCATGTAATACAATTATTTTACAAATCAAAACTCGAATCCATTATTCATTCAATCCTCTTCTCACGAACAAGGTAAAAATCAGGAAAACCCATATGAAAATCGCCGATTCCCACGTACGTAAGATCAACTTCCTCCTTTGTCGGAAGTTTATCGCGATGACGAGAGCGAAGATCGGAAGGCCCGATTCGGGCCGGTTCAATTGGATTCTTTGACGCGCGAAAAAGAGAGGAAAAAAAGCTACCGATGCCGTATGTATGTAATGGTTCAGCCCGTAATGGCCGGCAATTTTTTAGAACGGAGATTACGAGGCCGACATACGGGCTGGTCATTTTTGGCGGGATCACCTTGTAATCCGCAGCGATACACTTTGATAGGAGAGTGCGTGCGGAGGAGCAAAAAAATGCGGAAAATCCCGTAATCCGGGATGGACAGGAATAACGAGTGTTTGATGACGAAGCCGCGTATAGGCCTCGTGAAATCAAGCCCCGGTGCGAGAAAATCCGCTTGGGTGAGAATGAGAAAAAAATACATAAACGTGGGGCACACGCTCGGGGACCCCACAACAACGAAGGGAATGAATTCTGAGTTTTTTTACGATGCTATAGAAAAAAAGAAAAATAATCGATGTTCCTCGACGATATCGATCGAATTCATATTGGATTGAAGTGAACAAATACTCGTTATAAATAACAATTGATGTTAAATCAGTCAAAGGTGAAAAAGGAATTGTAGAAGAATACGTTTACTTTGAGACAGTGGAAACAAAAAGCAGAATTTTATGAGAATGGTACTTAGCACTATTTCAATTTCCACCCTTCATCCCTCGTCAACGGAAGAACTCGCAACGTTTTGGAGACACGCGAGCCGATCGGTCCGTAAGCTTTTTTTGCGAAATAACGGCATTCTTCGTCAAGAGGCAAAAAATGGAAACATCTGTCAGTCCTCGATGACTATCGAACGGTTCGGTTCATACATCCGCGTCCGCGTGTGTTTCATGCGTCCTCAACAGCCAACGGAGAGTCATAATCATAATGCCCGGGATCCCATCAGGCACCGCAGGGCATCGATTATAAAAAAATACTATTAGTTCCGCTTTCGATAAAAAAGGGCTTTTCCGTGCACCAAAATAAATCTTTCCCCGTCTTTATTCTTCTTGGGATCACCAAATTCGTGATGCAGTATATCTGTTATTCTGATCAGATGTGAGTTACAGAACTCGTCCTTTATCGAAAAAACCCACATCTAGGTTCTGAAAACGATAATTTCGTTACGTGGTTCACAAATAAGGTTTTTAATAATCAATGCAAATACAACAGTAGAATATTTAATATTGTATGTCTCTTAACGATCAACTTTCGGAGGCAATCCAATTTACAAAGGGAATGATAAAAACAATTTCTCTTTCAAGCCTTACGGCTTATATTTAGCCCTAATCAGTAAATTATTGAGAATATCATAACTTAAAAAGTCCGATGGTTGTATAATTTTAACAAAAGTAAAACCATCTTCGTTACATTTTAAACGCAGGACAAACGAGTAATGCAAAAAAAAATTTAATAATTTTTAAAATAACATGAATACGCATGTAGCTTTGAAAATATATATTTGAAAAAATATGATTCCCGGTCATTTTCCCGAATGGTCATTTTCCCGAAACGCCATTATTCCGAACGCATTATTTCCCGAATTGCCATTTTCCCAAAAGTATTTTTCCCCGATTGACAATTTTCCCGAAAGTATTATTTTCCGAATTTCGGTTGGAATTTCACTTTTATTTCATTTGTATAAATATATAAATTTCATAAGTCTTCAATAAAAAGAGTCATGGTAAAAATTTCAGAAGAAGAGTCGTGGTAAAAAGGTAAAAATTTTATAAGAAAAGTCTTCAAATGGAAGATTCATGGTAAAAATTCCAAATTAGGTTTCTTCAGAAATGAAAATTTAAGAAGTTTAAAAAATTCAAAATTCAAAAGATGATTTTGTGTTTCAAACAGCCTCAAATTATATGATGATAGATCATATTACAATATTATATTATTCTCTCAATGAAATTATGAACATGAAAATCTTCTAAGAATTTTTAAGATGTGTTTACTAAAAAATTGTATAATATATAATAAAATTGAAGTTAGCATTAACAGCTACTTAAACTCTTGGAAAATTTAGGAAAAACTTATACTAATTTCTCAAATTGAATCTGAATTATTAGTACATAAGTTTTTGAAATATTTTAAGTTGAGGAAAATTGCTGGAAACTTCTTGAAAACTTTCTATTAAGTTTGAAAATAAATAGAACAAACAATTTTTACCCTTGAATTGTCATGAGAAGTCCAATTTTTCAGAATGTCATAATATTCTGAAATTTGTGGTAATCTTTTTTTTTTGGTTTCCAAAAGTTTTAGGGATAACATAAAAATTCATAGGCAAGATATGATGAAAATTTGTTGAAAGTTTCAAATATCTCAAAGATACATTTCTGCATAAATTTGGAAAGTTTGAAAAACTGTTCTAAAGTAAAGCAAATGATCGTAAGTTGGATCAGAAGATAAATAAATGAAAAAAATCATAAATTTGAATTTATTTTCGGAAATTTTTTGGAATTCGTAAAAATTTTAATAAAAGTCAAAAAAATGTAACAAAAAAAAAGATTTCAGTTTTATTATCAACGAAATAGTTACTTTTTCACATCACCAAGAATTTATTATAAATAAGTCGTTATAAATGTTAGATTTTGTAAAAAGACAATCTCAGAAATTGAAATCGTTGCACACTACAACACAACTATATAAATTGTTGATTGTTCCCGAATTATTTTTCGAAGATTTGGTCATCGTCAACTAATTTCAAGGTTAGAAAATTTTAGAAAATTTAACATTAACTCTTATCATTTGCAGCTTAAAACGCAAGATTACAAAGTAACTGTAATTCATGATTACCCTGGATTTTCTAAGATTTTTTTTGTTTTATTGTGTATTATTAATATTTATTATTATTAGGTATTAATAAATAGTTTAGTTTATCAGTGCATTATTAATATCTGATCACTGCAATATGTTACAGGAAATCATTTTCTTTTTTCTCCATACTTATATTTATATCTATTTTTTTATGAGCTTAATGAATTTTTATGGTCTTTTAAGAAATCGAACTTTTTATGCTCTTTTTCTCTGAACTTCGTATATTAGGCTTTTTTGCCTGTTAGAAAAGTAAATGAAAAATAAAAAGTAAGTAGTAAATAAATCCTCAAGTAAAATAAACATTAATTTTCCATGAATTAATCGTTTTCTCGTATATTAAACCAACTTTTTATGAAAATTCCAATAATTTCTCAAAAACTGAACTACTTTTAATAACTTGTAATTGGCGTGTATCGCGACAAGTTGATTTGCACATAAAAAAAGTTCAATTATCTCCACGCACTCGAACCGCTCGAGTTGTCACCGCAAGCTAATTACTACATCGCGTTTGGCCCCCTTTCGAAAAGACACCTTTTCGCATCCCTAACAAGCTGGCGAAGTTTTTTGCGCGATATTTTTCAGCCAGACCGGTAATTATGTGGGCGCGGCAGACCAAACAAGGGGCTGCATTCGAAAGAAAAGCGCGAGAAAAAAATCGCTTACCATATTTAAATCCCGCTGAGACAGAGAGAGAGAAAGGGGTTGAAACCCCCGCGTTGAGTTCGCGCCGCGAGGGCGCGTGCGCCCCACAATGGCCCGTGTTTGCACACCCGAAAATTGGTCGCAGGCAAAAAAAACGCACCCTGGCAAAAAAACTGGGCAAAAAATCGCGCTGAAACGTGCCAACCATGCGTAACTAAACGCGGTCATTAATTTCGAAAGATTTTTAAATTAGGACCCGTTGACGACATTTTTAGATCTGATCTACTGTATGTATTATTGAAATTACCGTACGGAATTCGCGGAAAATTGGAGAAATGTAACATCATAGTTCATGGAGGTGTTTTGGCAGAAATTTTCAAGAAGCATTGTTTGTTTGTTGGAAATAATCCAATCTGATAAAACTTTACTTTCGCAAATATGGATGGAATGTTTTACCAGAGTAGTGTAGCCTAGAGGTTATTACTAAACAATCATTAAAACGATTTTTCATGAGTTGATCGCGTTTTTGAGTAATTAAATTTTTTTTATCGGTCCAATATTTTACAAGGATACTTTTGAAGAGTTATAAAATATACATATTTATGTAAAAAAAATTGATTTTTGGAACGATCTATAGTGGTACTACATATTGTAAAGATTCATAACGCATTTTGTACCGCAACTAAAGTCAATTCCTCTCAGTGCATAGTCAAATTTCCCCAAAAGAAACACATCTGAGATTTCCAACGAAACCAATCTCGAGCAGTTTGCTCAAAAACGAATCAACGCTTCCTCCCCAAACAATGAAACATTCGAGCAACGAGAAAAACTCCCCAGGAAAAAATCGTGAAATAAATTGAAGAATCTTTCTTCATCAGGAACGTAATTACGTTCGCCGCAAATGACTCGAATTATTTTTTCTTCACCCCGCTTTGCCTTTGACCGTGAGCCCCCTACCCCACCAACCCCCAACTCCGGGACTGTTTGTAGCCCTCGTTTTTGCGCTGCTTTTTAGTCACCGGGGGAGGGAGCCAGCCCTATGGATTTTTTTTTCAACCCCGAGCCACCCCTCGAAGCGAGCCCAAGCACGGCCGCTCCAACCCTTGAAAAATTCAACCACCAATTTGTAGGCCGCGACTGTTTAATTGCGATATCCAGTAGCCTTTCGCTACGGTACTCGGTATTTTTTGCTGGTAGTAATTTTTTTTCCTTTTTTTTCCCCTTTTTTTTAATTTCGTTCCGTCGCCTACGCTCCTGAGCTTGCTACTGAGATACGCGGTGAGCACCCTCTCGCGCTGATCATCAATCTTCCGACATTCTTACCGCGGGACACGGCTTCCCCGGAATAACAATGAACTTAATTCCAGCGGCTTGCGTTAATTTTCCGCGTTAATTTTTTATTCCAGAGCGACGTTTTTATCGAGCGCCGTGAATGTGACATTTTTGCATGATGTTCTCGTGGGGCGGATCGAGGACTTCCAAAAGTTATGGATTTTTTCGAAAATGAGACACCATTTCCCTCCCCCTGCACAGCAGTAAGATCATCGATGATTATCATTGTGTCGTCATTGCAGCATTTGGTTCGAATTTTTATTGTTTGAACTTGCGATGCGTGAAACTTAACTTATTGTTTATAATTGAATCGTTGGTGATTGTTTTAAAATAAAATATTGTTTACGACAATAGCTTTTGTTCAGGGATGTAGGCAGCGAAAATTTTCGAAAGGAGTTTTTTGGAAAAATATATTTTCTCCGGGATTTCATAGTTTATAATATTCAACGATCTGGTGATAGAAGTAAAATTTTTCAATTTATTGAATTTTCGGGTTTTTAAATTTAACAACTTGTGGAGTGCAAGTTGCACATTTGTTCGTATTGAATGTAATAAAATTTGATTATTCTGATTTTCGAGTCACCGAGGTTTAAATTTGTTTTTTCTGGAATCTTGGTATTTTTCATAATTCTTTGAATTTTTAAAAATTGAAGTATTTTCTGATATTATGCATTTCGATACAGTTTTACAAAATTCAATAATCTAGGAATCAAAAATATAACAAATTCTAAAATTTTCTGAACTTTTTGAGAAAATCATACGAAGACAGATTTTAGGTATTTTGTAGATTTTTAGAATTTTCTTATTATATCTTATTCATCAAATTTTGTAGTATTGTCTGATACTTTTTTAGATTCCTAGTGTTTTTATAGATCTCTCTATATATACCTAGTATTTTCTATAAAATTAAAAATTCAAAAGATTTTCAGTATTCAAATTGATTATTTCGTAAACAGTATGTTTTACACAGACTTCCAGTATTTTCGCTATTTTTTCTTATTTTTTGAGTATTTACATAATTCGAACAATTTTCTGGTATGTTTGTAGTTATATGTAAAAGTTTAGAACTACCAACTTTATTAGGATTCATAGTTTTTTTAATTTTCAGATAATCATATGTAATAATTTTCAAATAATAACAAATTTCTAGTATTTCTAACATTCATTTAGTATTTACAACATTTTTTGGGACTCTTTAGTATTTTTATAAATGTTGAGTATTTCTGTAGATTGCTAGATATAGTTTTATAGAATTCACTAGAATATTCAAATTTTAATCAATTTTCAGTAGTTTTGTTAATTTCAAAGAAAAATCATATATTTAGATTTTTCGTAATATATATTTATTGTAAATTCGTATTTTTAATAAAATAATATAAATATTATCTCACTGGGTTGAAATCATTTTTAATCTTTTTGTTTTCTAGGTTATCATAGGCAAAGTTTTATGATTAGAGTTTTGTTGAAGAGATAATTATTCTAAAGTTAGCATAACTCCATAACTGTTATTTTTGAGTTAGTAAAATTAAGAATTTCTAATTTCGTTTAACGTTGAGACCTTACATGTGAAACTATTCGTTATGTCCGCTGGATTTTTCGTTATTTTCATATGAAATAATAAACTATGAACTTCATCTGAACTTCTGGAGGGGTTTTTTATGGGAGAGAAAAAAAAGCTTAGAATTGTATGGAAAGCAAAAGGTTAAATATTTCAAAATTTTCTAACGCTTTGACACCACTTCGAATGTATAAAATTTCAAAGGTACCGCAAAATTTTAGACTTTACTGAAAATTATCATAAATAATCTTAATTCGTAAAAAATATTCTGTCAATTCATTGCAAATAAGAGTACAGTAGAATATTTCTGTGAACACTTTGAAAATAGATTAAAAAACGTTTTAAGAAATATAAGAAAATTTAACACGATTTTTCCGTTTTTAGATATTTTCGATACTTTTTTAAGGAACGATATTTTTTTCGAATGTAAAATCTTTTGTCTTGAAACTATTTCAATTTAGTTTGCAAATGGCGGCTTCAACGAAACTCCACATTCCTCGAAAGCCGCCATTCTCGTCATTTGTGTTCAATAAATGTAATTTGTTGTTTGAAGAATGATAAAATAAAAAAATCTTTACAGCGCGACCGCGCCCATCATATATTATAGAAAGACGCCTTTCTTCGTCCACCTTCTCGTTTCATCTCATCTCACTCGTTCTCCAGCATCCTTCACTCGAGCCCCAGCTTCCTACTTCAACCTACTTTCAATCAATATTTAAAGAATTGCGCTTTAATAACCGACCCGGGGTCACATATAATGGCGGGACTTTTTTCATCCCTCTGCAACCCCGCCAAAGAACCCTCTAAAAATTCGTTTCTTGAGCTGTTTTACCTCTTTGCAGTCGATAAATTTTCAACAAAAGTTCAGTTATCGCTAGTAAATAATTTTTTCGTGTAACGTTCGATCTTTTTTCAGGAGAAAAAAAATCATGAATATACAAATGTTTAAAAAAAATATCATTGTTTCGACATTCTAATGAGATTATCTCTAGTAATTTTGATTTTTATGAAAAATGGCGAAATTATCGTAAGGACCAGGGATTTCTTAGAAGAGTTCCGTTTCTTACGAATTCTACCTTATAAATTTTTATGCAGAAAAATTTAGAAAATTTTTTTTTATAAAAACCAGTGACAATGTTATAAGAAATTTCTAATTATAAAAAAATATTAAAGCCCCGTACATTTCTTATAAACTGTGGAATTTTTTAAGAAATATTGTCCAATCTTATATAATATATATTTTTATAAGAAATGTCATTTTTATATGAAATCTTTTTTATAAGAAATAGAAGTTCATTCGAAATACTCGTGCACCAAGTATAATTGTAAGTTCTAACGAATAACGAGCACGTGTAAGTGGGTTAGTACGCTCGTGCTCGCTAGATGGCTACATCAAATTTTTTTCTCATATGAGAATTATTTTGGAATTATTAAATCCGTTTAATATGGGTGGAAACTACGTTTAAAGGAAAGTAATGCAAAGTTCAAAACGAAGAAAAAAGAAAACTTGGAAAATATAAACCTCAATTGAAATTGAAAAATACAGATTGCCTGAAAAATTGAAAAAGAAAATTTTATGAAAAAAATTATTATTACAGTAATTTCTTATAAAACATAATTTTTTTAAGGATTTCTACCAAAAAAAATTTCTATATAAAATTAAATTTAATAAGAAAAACTTTTTGTATACGGTTTTTATAAGGTCACTTTGTGAGAAAAGATTTTTCCATAACAATTTTATAAGGTTCTTATAAAAATAAAAATATAAAACCTTATAAAAATTTGAAGGTTTTCATAAGAATCAAAATCACTAAGGATGTTTATACGAAAAATGTAATCTGTGAAAAAAAAGCTACAGGCGTTGAAAGTTTAAAAAAAGTTATAATAAACTATAAATTTTAAAACAAAAAAATTTCATGATTTATGTCATTCAACATCCCCTTTCAAAAAAATAGTCGAACGTTTCTATTTTATCAATCATATACTAATTATCAATATATGTGACGGTTAAATAGTACATTATGTAACGTAGTGCAAGGGTCGAATTTGGCGAAGACGAGGGTTCAGGCCCGAGGCGAAGCCGAGGGTTTGAACCCTCGTCTTCACCAAATTCGACCCTTGCACTAAATTGCATACAGTATTTTATGCAATTCTAGTCTCAAAGCCCGTCCAAATGTAAAACTTTGAGGTTAGAAGTGCGTAAAATAATTTACAGTTTCAGTCTAGTTTATAGCTGTTCACTGAAATTTGATTTTTTAAAATCACATAAACCGTATCTCATAAGATTTTTATAAACACTTCAATGGACTGCACAAAACTGCAGTCAATATAATGTTAACAAGATAAAATAATAAATAACATTATTGTTAATAATTATATGTTTCAGTCAATACGATAATTTATAAGATTGTTAGCAATCAAGTCAGTTGTTGACACTGAATTTAATATTATGAAAGTAGCCAACTTCACGGTTGACAATCAAATTTTACTGTTTTTTTCGTAAGGATCTAGGAATTTACTGATATTAATGTGAATAATTATACAGAATACAATTAATAATTGTATAATTAAATAAAAAAAAAAGCTAAGTAAAAATGTTTTTAATTTCTTTGGGTTTAAATAGGTATAGAACATAAAAATATACTTAAATTTGGGTATTGCGATTATGAAAATTAGAAATCTTAACAACAAATTTAAATAATCCATTTTCATTGACAAAAGAATTAATAAAAAAACCACAATAAAATACGAAAATAACATGGGATGTTACTGTGAAATTCAGTTTAAAAGAAATACCATTTATACAAAATCAGAAATTCAACAGTAAAAATATTTGAAAATAGTAAATGTGGTTTAATTTTTAAAAAACAAACACAACTTTATAAATAACCCTGAATTTTCCATCGACATTTAAAGTTTTTTTGAATTCTTGGTCTAAAAACTTTTTTGTTATAAAGTTATGGAATATTTTCTTCCCCAAAAAGCTTGTCAGTACTCGTACATTCAAATACTGGAAGAACTTTGAAATTTCTAAATCATACATGTTTAATATGTATATATATTATTAGCACAAATAAAAAGCCAAAAGTAGTATCCAAAACTTTATTACTCCAAAAAATCTAAATTTATAACTATATTAACACTGACATGCGTGGGCCAAGAATCATTCACTTATACTCTACAAATAAGAAAATTTTCATTTTTTTTTTTTTTTGTGATTTCGCTCCTTAAACTTCTCCCAAAAAAAAAACGTCATAATTTTACTGACTCGAAAACTTGCAAGTCGACAATCATTATTTTTATGAAACCCTTAAATGTGTAAGCTAACAGTAAAGTACCCAGCATTATTCTTCAATGAACTGATCCAAATAGTTTCTCAAAGTTTTTATCTGGCTGATAGTAGAAGGGCTCAAATTCGACGGTATCATGGATTGCCTCAAATCTCCGTTGGGCACAAGCGACAAGACTGTGCCATTGTTGAGGGGCATGTTGATGTTCATGGTGTTCTCCTGGTCGACGGTCGTCGTCACCATAAGCGGGCTTCCACCCATGCTCAGAACAACCTCTCCTCGCTTTGGACGACGGAAAACGTTCATAGGCGTGTTGGGGCAGATTTTTGGTGTTATCGGTTCCATTCTATGCGCAGTTCTGTTCGCAGGAGTCTGAAGTTCCATGACGGCTCTCTGTTTGGAAATCCTAGCACTTGTGCGCTTGACCACGGAGACTCGGGTTTTTACTTTTTTTGCTATCGACACCCTCGGAGTCTTTTTCACTTTCATGGTGCTTACTGCTTTCTCAGAGTGGCCAGTGGCATAGCCATCATCAGACGCTTGCGTGAAACGTTTGCCTTTTTTCCCGGTCGAGGAAAGTTTCTTCATCGTTGAGAGTATATCAGCTTCATTGTTTTTAATGCCCTTTGGAGGAGTCTCCGTGAAATTCACAATATCATACAACTTCATGTCCAAGTAACTGGTCGGCATTTGGGACACGGTCATGTCAATTTGGTCTTTGAAAGTCGAGACCGCTTTTTCCATTGCCCTTCTTATTTTAGTCATTTCCAGGCCGACTTTGCGCTTAAAATCAACGAGTGTGGTGTTGTTCTCGGAGGAACTGGATTTTGTCTTGATTTTCCGGGGTCTTTTCGTGGATGGCATCGTGGAAGTATCTGGAAACAAATAAAAAATATTTGAAATAAACCCTCTAGTTATGGAAAACATCTTTTTTTTATGAATGCTTTAGATTTTTGGTCATGGGGAGAGTTATGCTAAATATTTTTTTAAGGAGCATAGAATGTTTTTGTTCCGACAGAAAAATATTTAAAAAAAGATAGAAAATTTTTCTTTTATTCAATTTCAAACGCTTGAAACTCAAAATACATAAACAGTATGTTGAGAAAAAATTTTCTGAATGAGTAAGTATGAAAAAAAATATTAAACGATTAAAAAAACATGTGTTTTTTTTACTTTATTTATATATCCTTAACCTGATTCACTAGATTTTATGTTTATTAAGTTAAAATTTATCGGGTGTACTACACATTCCATACTTTTTGTTTTTAAGATGAAAATACTGTAAACAAATACCAAGCTCTTTACGATATACTCAATCCCTTTAAAAATTTTTTTTTAACTCCATGTGAGTTTTGAAATTTTTTCATCAGTTTAAAAAAAAATTCTTAGCATTAATAAAGGCTTCAATTTATTTAACTTTGTTCAGCGATTTACAAAAATTTTTCAAGTGTTATAATTGAACTTATGATCCAAAATTCCAACGTTTTTAATACAGTTAAAATTCAATAATATACAGGGTGTACCAAAATCCCCGTACTGAAAAGAAATTCAATGTTCCTTTTTGAATTTCAAGTCGAAAAGTCCTTTGCCACTTTTTACAAAACTCAAAATCAAAAAAGTTATTCAAGTCTGAAATGTAAACAATAAATGCGCTTTTTCGACAAGTGGGGATAAAAACCACGAACCAAATTCTAACTAAATTTTCTTCATATTTTTCTGAGTAAAAAAGTCCTTTGCCACTTTTCACAAAACTCAAAACCAAAAAAGATATTGAAGTTTGAAATATGAGAAATCTGATTGGTTGAAACTTCTAACTCAAATATCTTTTTTGATTTTGAGTTTTTCGAAAAGTGGCAAAAGACTTTTTGACTTAGAAAAATATGAAGAAAATTTAAGTAAATTTTGGTATGTGGATTTTATCCCCATTCCTTGTAAGAGCGAGTTTACTGTTTAAAATTCAAACTTGAATAACTTTTTTAATTTTGAGTTTTGTAAAAAGTGGCAAAAGACTTTTCGACTTGAAATTCAACAAGGAATATTAAATTTCTTTTTGGTATGGGGATTTTGGTACACCCTGTATTTAAAAAATTAATATACTTTAAAATGTTTGAATAATCGTCCTAAATCAATAACCTTTGACAAAATAATTACAATTTTTAACAATTTTTCAGTACTTTAGTAGAATTCTTTGAAAAATTAAAAAAAATTTTTTTATAATTCTATTCAATTTTTTTTTTGTGTATTTTCATGTTATTTCATTGGGTTTTGAAGATCTTGATAACATTAATAATTTCATATACCGTTCGTGTTTAATTGATAATGTGTAAAATTAAGCAAACATTCATTTGAATAATCCAGAATTTGAGAGAAAGTATAATTACACAAATCAATAAATAGATTCAATATATATTACAAATGTAATGAATAGATCATATTTATGAATTTTTATATAAATCTTCAATTTAAATTACTTAATTGATGAAACTAAAAATATTTTAACGAAACAATTTGGTTTTGGAAAAAACTTGAGGAATTCCAAAAATTTAATTTTTAACATTTTAAAGCTAAAATATAAAATTTCTGTAGTTTAACAGTTTACATTTGAACACTGATACCTATATAAAATGAAATTTCATACAATTTTATAAACATTTGTAAATTTCTGTGGTCAAAAATAAGATTTCCTACTTAGTCGAACGATTTGCAAATATTATCAATAATCAATTTACATTTAACTTATGTGTATATAAATCATACATATAAAAATTTATTATTATATTGTTAAATTTATTATAATTTGCGTATTCTATTATATTTATTTATATTGATTATTTTATTTACATTTGATAATTATTTATTTATTGTAATTATACAACATAAATTTAAAATTGTAAAGAGTGAAATCAGGTTTTCCAACTTAGAATATATATTTAACATTTTAATATTAGAAATTTACTCACTCAAACTTTTAAAAAATTGAAAACTGAAATAATCGTTTTTTTTTTTCAAAAAATTTAACAAAAATTTAAAAAAACATCAATAATACTTCTCGAAATTTAAAGACAGAAAACAAAAAATTGACAATTTTCCAACTTTCGCAAAAACTTTCAGATTACACCAAAGTTTGAAATTATTTTTTCGGTCAATAGTAGAATCAAAACATTGAACAGCCTAAATTTCTCATATCAAATCATACACATTTCAATCTTCAAATAGACAAAACAACGAGTTATTCAAACAATAAAACTTTCGAATATCAATTTTTCACGAATGACAGTAACTTTAATTACACTTTATACTAACTTCTTTGTAATTATAACAACAGCACAACTTCGAAATTCAAAACATGCGGTGATAAACAAAACTTTCAGTTTTCACATATCAAAAACTTAATAACCGATTGACAACTTATTACAACTGAAACTTAAATTACCAACAACAATTGTAATGAATGTTTTCTCACCTTAAAAGCACGCAAAACTGTAAATTAATACCAAAAGTAAGCACCAAATTTTCAACGACTGAAACCGCCGATTGACATTTGAATACCAACCTAACCTCAAAAAAACCTCAACGTTTTCATAAATTGTCGTCTAGTTTACGCAACTCGTATGGAATTTTCTAGGATTTCTTATTAAACAAAGGAGCAATAATCACATTCAATTTGTGTTTCACAAAGAACATATTATAAATTCATTAATATTTTTTTTTATCCCGCCAAATTATTTTATTTATAAACACACAGACGCCATGTTGGATCGCAAAAGCAATTCAATTCAATTCAAATTTCTATATTGCAAAATAGAGAAATGATTGCGTATAATTCAGAGAAATAAAATTCTTGGAAACTCGAAATTTCAAAGTTTTGACTGCTCTAGCGTGAATTGATTTTCAAAAATTTATGATTTATAATTTGAAAAAAAAAGTGAAACTGAGCCTGTGAATGCAGCTTTTAAAAAGGTCGTGCGTGCACGCGTTGCATTTGCTTGTGAACTCAGCCTAAGGTTGTTTGATCCAAGCATTTTGAGATTGTTTACAAGCAACTGAGAGCGATTTTTAAAGTGAGAAATAACGAAAAATCGGGAAAATCGAGTCGAATCCGAAGTGAATATCAGTGATCGGTGAAGTGATCGCGAGTTTTGAACGTGATACGTTGAGTTTGGACGCGGGATATTACAATTGAGTGTATTGTTGATGACCCACTTGTTGCGTTTAGGTTAGTCTACTATAAACAAATATTTGTTCGTCTAAATGTTGCGCTGGGATGGTAAATTGATCGAGTCCGGGTGAGGATGGATGATCCGGGCCTTAGCCTATTCCATGGGCCCGATGGCTTGCGCATCAGCACCCTCAAAGATCATCGCGTCGAGGAAGAGGAACGAGAAGACCAAAAACGGCGCCATGAAGAAGTAAGCAAAAAATTTCTAGCTTTTCACGACTTATATGTTTTCCTCAATTTCCAGATTTTTTTTCTTCTCTGAGAACCGTATTTTTGCAATTTTTTTCGCGCAGTTTTTTTGTTTGTGAGGGTTGGTTTCCAGAAAAATTATTGTTTGTCTGTGAAATTCTAGTCTTGTGTTAAAAAAAAAATTGGATTGCCATCGGAATAAATTAGAAATAATTTCCGAAATTTAGGAAATATTACTGATATCATTCATTGCTTTGGATTTTCACGACTGCAACGTTTTTCTAAATTTCCAGATTTTTTTTCTCTCAGAACCGTATTTTTTCACGTAGAGTTTTTTTGTTTTTGATGGTTTGGTTTCCAGAAAATTTATTGTTTGTCAATGCATGTTTTTCTAGTCTTGTATTAAAAGACAAAAATGGATTGCCATGAGAATAAATAAGAAATTATTTCCAAAATTCAGGGAAATTTACCAGTATCATTCAATATTTTGGATTTTTCATTAGAGTCTTTTATTAATTTTTTCAAAGTGACAATATTTGTGAATGATGATGAAAATTTCATGTGCCTGAAGTTCCAAACGTTTATAAAATAAACGAAAACGAAATTAACATTATTTTTCATTTCCACCCATGATTAAAATTATAAATAATAAGAAACGTTAAATAATATTTGTTGAATGTCAATAATTATGAATGATTTTTGTATTACTACAAATAATGGAATCTTCTTTTGTTTTTTCTTTGTTCATTTTTAAACGTTTGGAAATTCAAAGACATAAAATTTCCAGCTTTTCACAACTTGAACGTTTTTCTCAATTTCCATATTTTTTTGTTCTTCTCTGAGAACATTATTTTTGCAATTTCTTTCGGGTAGTTTTTTTGTTTATGATGGTTTGGTTTCCAGAAAATTTATTGTTTGTCAATGCGTGTTTTTCTAGTCTTGTATTAAAGCACAGAATTGCCATCAGAATAATTTAGAAATTATAACAAAAATTCAGGAAATATTACCAATATCGATCAATATTTTGGAATTTCCATGAGAGCCTTTTTTACCTTTTTCAAAGTCACAATATTTGTGAATGACAATGAAAATTTCCTATGCCTGAAGTTCCAAACGTTTATAAAATGAATTAAAACGAAAAAAACATTATTTTTCATTTCCACTCATGATTAAAATTGTAAATAATAAGAAATGTTAAATAATATTTCTTAAATATCAATAATTATGAATGAATTCTATTACTAGGAATGATCAAACCTTTTTGTATTTATTTTTTCGTTCATTTTTAAACGTTTGGAACTTCAGAAACATAGCGTTTCCAGCTTTTCACGACTTGAACGTTTTTCTCAATTTCCAGATTTTTTTTTCTATGAGAAGTATGTTTTTGCAAATTCTTTCACAAAGTTTTTTTATTTGTGAGGGTTTGGTTTGCAGAAAATTTATTGTTTGTTAATATGTGTTTTTCTAGTCTTGTACTAAAAGTCAAAAATGGATTGTCGTCAGAATAAATTATAAATCATTTTTGAAATTGTGAGAATATTACCAATATCATTCATTATTTTAGATTTTTAATGAGAGTCTCTTATTACTTTCTTTGACGTCACAATATTTGTGAACTATCGTAAATATGTGGGTTTTCCTGGAATTATTTATTAATTTTTTCGATGATTTCCTAAAATGAGGTAAACATTATTTATTAAGATTTATTATTATTAGTCAATTTTAACGTGTTATTCAATAATGAAAATTACTATTATTTAGGTGTTTTAAGTTTAGATATTATTCTTTTGTCCTTTTGATCGACTAACTCATCAGTCTTTTTTTTTATCATATTTTTTATATCTTATTTCCATTGTTTTTTATTTTATTTTCTTTCAAAACCAGATACATTATTTTCAGTATTATTCATTTCATTTTATATTATTTTTATTACTCTTTATATTTTTCATATTACTTATAAATTATAAATTACTTCAAAAATTCAGCGAATAAAATCAATATTTTGGATTTCTCATGAGAGTTTTTTATTACTTTTTTCAACGTCACAATATTTGTGAAAGATCGTGAATATGTCTTTTTTTTAGAATGATTCATTAATGTTTTCAAAGATTTCCAAAAATGAGGTGAATATTATTTATTAACACTTATTATTATTGATCAATTTTGAATTTGTATATTATTTATCCCTGTGATTGACGAACTGTCTTTTTTTTATCATATTTTTTATATCATATTTTCATCATTTTTTATTTAATTTTCTTTTAAAACCAGATAAATTATTTTTAGTATCATTCATTACATTTTTTGTTCTTCATATTACCTACTCATAAATGAGAAATCACTTCAAAAATTCAGCAAATAAAATCAATATTTTGGATTTTTTATGGGAGTTTTTTTTATTACTTTCTTGGACGTCACAATATTTGTGAATAATCGTAAATATGTGAGTTTTTCTACAATTACTCATAAAATTTTTCGATGATTTTCTAAAATGAGGTATATATTATTCATTAGGGTTTATTATTATTGA
The DNA here is from genome assembly GCA_030522825.1 of Platygaster orseoliae. Taxonomy (NCBI): domain Eukaryota; kingdom Metazoa; phylum Arthropoda; class Insecta; order Hymenoptera; family Platygastridae; genus Platygaster; species Platygaster orseoliae. The sequence goes on along the minus strand of JAPYZL010059632.1, from coordinate 15,802 downwards.
TCAATTTTAACGTATTATTCACCAATGAAAATTACCATTGTTTAGGCTTTTTGAGTATAGTTTAACAATTTTGAGTTTGAATATAATTCATTTGTCACCTTCATTGACCAACTCAGTCCTTTTTTTATAATCCTTAAAAACCAGAAAATTTTTTTTTTAATTATTATTAATTATTACTTACTTTTTATATATTCAGATTACTCTTTATATTCTTCACATTACTTATACATTAGAAACAATTTCGAAAATTCAGCGAATATTAGCAACATTATTCAATGTTTTGGATTTTCCATGAATTTTTTATTACCTTCTTCGACTTGATAAACATCAAATTCTATAAATTTTGGAGCAATTCTACATCAATACTCAAAATTTATAATAATACGAAAATATCCTTCGAAATTTCATAAACTCTAAATAAAAGTGAGAAATATAAGAAATAAATTAATACTCAAACACAATGTAGCTTTAATATTCTCAAGATTTTATGAAACTTTGAATCTTAGTGCATATTATACTGATAATTTATATAGAAATCTGTTAAAATACCATGAAATTTTTTAAATTGTATAAATACTGAAAATATTACTGGGAATCTTTATAAAAGAAACTACTTTCTGAAAAGTCAATTTAAACACTCAAAATTGTTAAAATTTTCAAGACTATAGTATCGAATTCCAAAAACTTATAGAATGATGCATAAAAATACTAAGTATATATAAATATACTAGAATATACTTGAAATCTGTTTACAAGTTATTTTTCCAAAAATTTATAAAATTAAAAAAAAATTAAGAACTTTGATTCCTAGATCATTAAATTCTAGAAAGCTACATAGAAATTCAGGGACGTCAACCAAACACAATTTTTTTTTTCAACTGTAAACTTTTTACTTCTCATTTCTTGTGAAAAATTTTCCAAAACTTATGATTTTTTCGTAGTGCAATTATGATTGCAAATCATAAAGTTAAATACTCAATCATTTCAATGAATTTTTAAAAGTGGCATAGTATTTTTTAACTCAAAATTCAAAAATGATAAAGGTTTTTTTTGTGCAGCCTGTATAATCCAGTGACCCTGAATTAAATTTTTGCTACGAATAATTTGTAGTTTCTGAAGAGGGCAATAATGAAAATGCCAAAAGCTTAAAAAAAAAACTTTTCTTTTATTGGCTCCAGTAATTAATTAAGATTTCATTATTCATTATTCAGTTGGATGAAAAAGCTGGACAACATATTACTAAAAAATGAGACTATATTAAGTTTCATGATTCTTGCAAATTTTTGCATATTACACAGTGTAATCAAAAACGATGAAAATGTTACAGATCCAGCACTTGATGATAGATTTCGACGACGATGACCTGAAAAGCTGTCAAGAAAACGAGAGCTCTTTCAACAGCAGTCGCAAGGGCAGCACTATATACAACGAATCTCAAAACTTGGAAAATGGCCCGACCACCAATGACTTTGACAATTGTAATGTTTTCGACAACGTGGATGGAAGCTCGAATCGCAGACCCATATATAACCACGTCATGGGCGCCGTGAACGAGGAAAATTACCATCAAAGTCAATACGATCAAAATTCCCGAACCAACAGCAGTACCGAAATGTCGCCTAATCAAGGATACAGCGGATCTGTTAACGAAGAGCGCAACTCCCATGGAATTTACAATCAGGATTACGAAACACCTGTAAACCACTTGAACCAGCAGGGAAATTATTGCCTTCGCAATGGTTTTATCGAAGGATACAATTGTCATGGTAAATTTGACGAAGATCTTGGCGGATCAGCGTTCAATCATTTAGATGCAAACCCGAACGGAAGAACGATGGATGATGAAACGTGTTACAAAACAGCTGGGTACAACAGCAAAGAGCAGATGAAGACTTTGTATGAAACTCGGGTGAAGCAAAACGAAAGGTTGATGGAAAAATTGCAACAATTGGAGACTGAAAAAGAGGACGAGAAAAAAAATTTTATTAGAAAGCTAAAAATGTCGCAGGCAGAAATTGAGAAGTTGAGCATGAATCAGAAAAAGTTGCTGAACGATCTTGGTGAGGATTTTCATAGATTTTGGAATTTGAATTTGATTTACTATATTTACCAAGAAAATTGATAGACTTGTATTTATTTAAAAATTGAAATAAAAAGATTAAGTTCAGATTATTTGGTTTTTGACGATAATGTTAATTCATTTAATAGATTTTCTAATTTACTTTCACACATTGTTTGAGATTGATGGAATAATGATTTTTTTACAGCTGATGCAAAGGCTCAAGTATCAACCCTCCAGTGCGAACTCGGGTCTTTCAAAGAAAACAACACAGTCTTGGAAAAAACTAAACAAAATGTAAGATTTCATAATCATTTTTTTTTCCTTGAAAGCTTTCTAATGGAATTTTATTTTTCAGTTGTCTGAAGATTTAAACATAGCTCGAAGTACAATCAACGATTTGGAAAGAAAAAATTCTGTTTTGGAGCAATTAAAATCTTTGCAGGCAAATGACAAAACAAACGAAAAATTTTTGAAACAAGCGCAAGAACGACATGCAACTGAAATGAGAAATATGCAAAATCAATACGATATTCTCGCCAGTAAATTGAACGCCAAGGTGAGTTTACAGTTTTTTAATTACAATTTTGGTTTTTATATTTGATGGATTAAAAAAAAAATGAGAAAATTCCGGAGATTTTAAACATGGTCTGGAATTTTTGATTTAAAAAACTCTGAAACTCTTGAAATACTTGGTAACTTAAGGGATTTTGAAATTCAGTATATTTTGTGTTATTTTGATAATGTTAGGAACAAGAATGTGCCACTCTCGAAGACCACTTGAACGATACTCGAAGAAAGAATGAGTCGTTGATGGTGGAAAAAGGCAACAAAATGAATCAACTGGCAAACGCTTTGCGTGAAAGTCAAACTCAATACCACGATCTCATAACAAGCAACGATAGCCTTAAAATGGTGAAACTCCAAGCCCAATTAGAAACAGTGACTCAAGAAAAAGAAAATTATGCTAGAACAATCCAAGATTTACAGGTACGTAAATCGAAAACTTTTTTTTCATCATAGTACTTTAAACTTATATGTTTGTTTTTTACAGCACAAATTAGAAGTCGCTAAAAGCGACCTTCCACAATATTCGAATGTATTTTTCGAACTCACTGGTGAAGAAGAAACGGATTCTGCAAGACAAATGAAACTTGGCGAAATAAAATCGAAAAATGTATCGGAGATTGATACATTGAGATCAGAACTGAACAAGTCAGTATTTTTCATTTATATTTTAATGTTAATATTTTAGGAACGTTGTACTAAATTAAAATGATTTATTAAAAATATAGTTGTTATTTAAATAATTAAATACTGCACATAGAAAATAAGACAGACATAGTTGCAAAAATATCCTTATTCTAAATTATGAAAGTACAGAACATTTTTTACAAACATATTGTAAATTTCTATTCAAATTCACTCTAGATGTTTCCTTGGGCAAAATATTAAACGAAAGGAAATAAATCGCTTGGAAAATATGTTGGCTCAGAAAGAAAAAGAATTAGCCAAAGCCATGACAACTGCCGACGCCCATCATCGAGAATCCGTGGAATATGCCAAAAGAGTGAACCAGCTTGAAAATGAGATGAAAACTTTGCTTAAGGAAAAAGCGATGAAAGCCAATTCCGAAATTCAGAAATTATCCAATCATTTGGAGGGCGTAAAAGCCCAATGCAAAACCTTGAGCGATGAGAAAAAGGTTTTGGAAGATCAGCTTAATGACGCTTTCTCTAAAAATCAGGAATTGGTGTTGAAACTGCAAGAGAAATCAACGGTTACCGATGGAAAAAATATGATCAGCGAATTCAACAAAGAGTATTTAGAGATTCATGAAAAAGCTATTCAAAGAGTGAGGCAGGAGGCAGAAGTTGAGATAGTGCAATTAAAGTGAGTTTTTGTTTGATTTAGTTTAACGCCTGGCATCTGATAATATTTTTAAAATTTCAATTATATGTCTTGTAATACAATTCCACAGAATGATTTATAAATTTTTCAAGTTTAAATTAAAATCTCTCAATTTGGCCAGATTTGTGATTTTAATGTATTCCATCTATGTACACAATAATGATTAATAATAATAATCATCATTATTGTTTGCATAAAGATTGGTGAAAAGTATTGATAAATTGTGATTTTTACAGAAATAGAGGGGTTAATTTATTGTAAATTTAGAAAAGAAGAAAAAAAAGGAAATTCATATTTCAGTTCAGTAACAGATAGACAATTCAAAATTTTGGTTAAAATAAAGAATTTAAATGAAAACACTGAACTTTCAAGAAGAAGGAAGATAAAAATGATTGACAAAATTTCAAAAGATGATGATATTGATTTTTTTATAAATATACATTTTTTGCCATTTAAAAATCAAAACAATTACAAATAATGAATAAAAAAATGTTGTTTCGAAGAAATGTGAGGATGGAATATTCAAGATCACTGTACAAGAAGAGAACAAAATAGAAGTTTTGAAAGAAAAAATGAATCTGGATGAATTTTCAAGGGAAAAGTTTTGAGAGAATAGATAAATAAATTTTAAATGTATATAAAGAAATTTTATACATAATTTATTTAAAGTTAATAAAAAGTAAAGTATACAGAAAGTTAATTTAAGATATGAGAGGTTAAGTATTATATATATTTTTTAAAGTCAAACAAATTAGATTAAAAATAAATTAAGATTATTGAAAAATATTATTTTAAAATTTAGATGAAAACAAGCTAATAAGTAGGACATACATAGTTTGTATATTATATAAATAACAACGAATAACATTTTTTTATGTATGCATAATAAAACTAACAGTTAATATTTTTTTTACAATGTTTATTGTTTTTGCAATATTTTTATAATGGGAATTGAGGAGAAATAACGAAAATTGACAGAAAGTTATGTGAAATAAAAGCAGTTGATGTTTGTTATTTTAATTTTATAATGTTTATATTGTTTACATAATCTATATAAAGGTGAATGTCTGTATGATGTACTCTAATAACTTCAAAACTATTGCACGAAATGTCCTGAAATTTTTCTCAGTTATTAACTATGTTCGTCTAAAGGCTATAGGCGTATCACACACACACACACACACACACACACAAACCAGTAAAGTCACAACATTACAAAAAATCACAAAAAATCATAAAACTTCAGAAAATCTAAAAGTCACAAAATCAAAAATCACAAAAAGTCACAAAATTATGGCAAATCATAATATCACAAAAAGTCATAAAAATTCTCAAAAATTTAAGTCACAAAATTAACAATTACATAAAGTTGCGAAATTGAAAAATTATAAAACTTCACAAAATCTCACTAAATTACAAAAAGGTCTTCCCAAATACTTTTTAAAATTATTTTACTATCCTGTATATTAAAGATTCTAATAACAATATTGTATCGTAAAATAAAAAAAATGAATTTTATTCCAAATGTAAACAAAATCATAATATTTTATAAAGTAATATGTATTCAGTAACAGATATCGCTATATAAAATACCCAATTTTCAAAAACAAAATTTACAATTTATATCAAAGGAGAAATTGATGACACTTTATTTGTAAATTTAGACGAATACAATCTTATCGAAAATATTGATGAGATGCTTGAAACTTAGATTGTTTACATAAACTTAGATAATGTTTGCCATTTTCAAAATTATAATGAAAATATTGTCAATATTTTGAATGATTTCCATCTATGTACATATTAATGTTTAATGATCATAATTATCATTATTTGTATAAAGATTAGTGAAAAGTATCGATAAATTGTGATTTTTCCAGAAATAGAGGGATTAATTTATCGTAAATTTCGAAAAGAAGAAAAAAAAAATCATACTTGGGTTCAGTAACAGATAGTCGATTCAAAATTTTGGTTAAAAAAAAGAATTTGAACGAAAACACAGAACTTCCAGGAAAAAGGAAGATACAACTGATTGGCAAAATTTCAAAAAATGATGGTATTGATTTATTATATAAATACACATTTTTTTGTGATTTCAAAATCAATATTAATTACAATAAAATAATTAAAAAAAATTTGTTTGGAAAAAATTTGAAGATGGAATATTCAAGAAAAAATAAGTGTCACAGAGAAAAAAAAAGTTTTAAATAAAACATAAAAAGAGAAAAAATAAATATAAGCGTATAAGAAGAAAAAAAAATAAAAGAAAAAACAGTGTCAATAAATAATGAAAAAATAGAAATTTAATAGAATATTTATCGAATTTACTCTCATTAGAATTACGAATTCTGATTATTTTTCAATTATTCATTTGTAGGTAAATATTCAATTACGCGTAGCGAAGCACGCGGAGACAGCTAGTATTGTTATAATGAGAATTGACGGGAAACAAAGGGAATTGATAGGAAATAACGGGAATTGATGGAAAAATAATGGGAGTCTGAGGAAGTTTCTGACTGAAGAGTTCTTTTTATTATATATGGAGTTAACTTCCATTTCGACGTACTTTCTTTGAACTGTTTCAGTGTGCAATTACAGCAAACTCAAAAAGAATTAGATCGCGTTAAGGAAGTGTACATAAAAGTTTGTGGAAAACTGGAACAAACGGTGGAAGAGCACAAAAATGAAATGATGGAGCTGAGGGAAAAATATGGAGAAGCGGAACGTCTCGAGCGCGATTTGGAAAATGTGAAGGCTGATTGGGAAACTCAGGCGCAACTGGCCAAAAAAATGACTCGGGAGTGTGAAAGATATCAAACAAAAATCACCGAGTTGGAAAGAGATCTCGCTCTTGAAAGAAGCCGGAAAAAAGAACATGACAAGAAGATTTTCAACGATATCGAAAAAGGTAAAATTTTTGTGAAAATGAAAAAAATGATAATTTCTTCAATTAAATATTGTTTATTTCAACAGCGAAAGATCAAGCAATCAAAGAACTCCGGAACTCGCATCCAAGTCGAAGTATCAATGTTCAGTTACCGAATACTTGTTTGAATCATATGGACAAAATTTCGCAGGTGAGGTTTGGAAATAATTAAAGGGCGGTCGGAAAAATCGGGAAACTGAATTTTTATGGAAGTGAAACGTCTTATGACGTGTTTCATTTTTCAGGGTTCAATCTGTGAAATTTCTCATTTTGAGCCCTAATCGGCCATATTAAATTAGTTACGTAATAAAACTTAGTTTTTTTTTCCTCATATTTTTCCTGGATTTTTGATGTCCTAAATGCACAAAAATATCCCAGCTCTGTTTCAAAATCAGCCAACACTATTTTAAGTTGACTTTAATTAATATTATGGAAAATGAAATTTCATTATCATGACATTTAGCATTAAATTGTCACTTGTTACTGTCAGTTGGAAGACGATTGTAAGCGCCTTGAAGAAAAACTTTCGTCCACTTTGAGCGATCAACAAAAGAACCACGAACTTCAGTCCAAACTGGAAAAAGCCAAAGTCAAAATCGCGCAACTTGAAATATCCCAAGAATCTTGGAAGAAAAAATACGAAAGCCTTTCTAGAGAACAGGACGATTTGCGAAAGAAAATCAACGCCTTCGAGAAAGAACTCGAGAAATCGCAAACAAACGCAAATGTTCGGGATTTGAATTTGCTTAGACATGTGGGAGAAGAGGAATTGCGACAAATCAAAAATTCCCTGGAGCGCGTCAAGGTCTTGGAAAAGGAGTTGATGGAAAAGGAAAATCAACTGAAGGAGCTGGACAGGATACGAGAGGAAAGGAACGATTTGGCGGGGAAGTTGAGTAATCAGACGAAGCAGTTCAAACAGTACGTGAAGAGCCAGCAACAAGGATCGGCAGAGTTGAGTTCAGGTTCTTGGGGGAATTCTTCGGACGCCCAGAAAATGAGGGAAACCATGATTCGCAAGGTTCGGAAGGAAATTGAGCAACAAGTGAGTTTGAGACAGATTTTTAAAATGGTTTTTCAGAATTGACATTTTTCATCATTTTTTTTTTGCTGATATCGTTAATTTATTAAAAAATATCAGACACGTATGTCATACCTCAAAAATTGACGGAAACACATCGTTTTGAAAAGTACAACGAAGTGACGTCATTCTTACTATATGACCTCATTTGCATGCTCAGTATACGAAATAAAAAATTCACATACATATCTTCTAAAATAATAATTTATTAGAGAAAAAAAAAAATATGTATTGATTTTTTTTCGAAAATAATTGATACATATGTCGTCAAATTTGATTTTTTTCCATGCAACAATGTCTATTCGAACAGCAACCCGCATGAAATGAGACATAAAAATGAAAGAATTTCAAATATGCATTTTATAAATCACTTCTAGCCGTTTTATGCTCATGAAACTCGTTTTTTGTTTTCATTGATTTATAAGATAGTACGAAATTCGAAAATGTAAAAAATGAGGGCAATTTTGGAAAATTTTGGAATTTCGAAATTATCGAAAATATTACACATTTTTGACAACTTGGAAACTTAGCAATGTTGGAGATAATGAAATTTTAAGAAATTTGAAAACTAACAGATTTTGCATTTCTAAAATTTTTAAATTTCATACTCGAAAATGTTCAGAATTTCTCACAACTTAGAGTATTTTGAAAATTATAAAACTTTTCCGAAATTCATATAAAGTTTTCAATTTTTTGCAACTTGAATTATGAAAAAGTAGAAAATTTTAAGATTTTTAACATTCCAAAAAATTCGAAAAATTTTTTAAGTTTCCAGATATTTTGAATTTTCAATCTGAAGTAGATTGAATATGTCAGTAATTTTTAATAATTTTGAAATTTTTATAAAATAATAAAATTTATGAAAATATGAAACCTTTGAAAATTTTTGGATTTCTGAAATTTTCACATTCGATTTTTCTCATTGTCAGTTAAAATTGTTTGAAAAATTTATAATTTTCTCCAATTTCTAATTAATAATTCATTTTCAATTTTGATTGTTTAAATGTTGAACTGCGATGTAAATTTAAATTTCAGAATAAAAACTACGAAAATTCTTGAAATGATGAAATTTTCGAAAAACAAAAAAACTTCAAATTTTTGGATTTTAAAACTTCCAATTTAATTTTTCGAATCCCGAGTTTTTGATGAATTTTCAATTAATCTATTGACAATTAATAATCAACTGTTAATTTTAATTTTTATGTCGAATTTCAATTCAAAATATCAAAATAAAATCTTGGGGAATTTTAGGATATTTTAAAACATCAAATTTTTGGATTTCTATAATTTTAAAACTTCAGAGAAACGAAAATGTTGAGAATTTCAGACATCTTAAAGAATTGCGAAAATTATGATTCTTCGGAAATTCTTATACAGTTTTTAATTTTTCAAAACTTGAATTTAGAAAAAATAGAAAATCTTGTGAAAAATTCAACATTACCGAAAATTTTTGCTAATTCAGTAATTTTTGAACTTTTCGGATATCTTCAATTTCAAATCTAAAATGTATTACAAATGTCAGTAATTTACAACGATTTTAACATTTTTTCAATTTTATAGAAGAATGAAATTTTTGGATTTCTGAAACTTTCAAATTTGATCTTTTTAATTTGAAATTTTTTATTATAATCTGCTGTTTGAATAAAAAACTTATTAGAATTAACAGGGAATAAATAATACCTAAAAGATATAAAAATAGTTTCCTAGAATTTTAGGCAAGTTTGGATGAAAAAATCGTTGCAATTAATTGTAATTTTCCTCAAAGAATATCGTTTATTTCATTATTGATTTCGCTAAAAAACTCTAATATGCTTACGGATATTTTTTGCACAAAACACACGTCCCGTAATTTATGGGTTCTGAAGAGCGCCAGTGTATAAAGTAGGGTAACAAAAAAAAAAAAAAAATAATAATGGCTCTAAGTATAATAACAAACGAGTGTTGCCGTATGAATTTCGAAATAGATATTTATGCTACAAGAGAAAAAAAGGATGATTCCAACGAGTGCAAAGTTTGGGCACGAGCGAAGCGAGTGCGCATTTGCACTCGTTGGAATCATCCTTTTTGTCTCGTGTAGCATGCAATATTTTTTTCCCATGCATGTGTAAAAGTGGCTACTTCATTGCATGTGTAAAAGTGGCTACTTCATTTTTATGGAACACAGGAACGAAATCCTCTTTTTGGAGTACTCGGAAATCAGCGGGAGTTATCAATAAAACCCTAAGAAAATATTCAGAAATCTCGAATCACAGGGAAGAAAGTTGCCTGATCCGTGATTGATGAATGTTTCCTAGGGTTTTTGTTGATATTTCCCACTGATTTCCGAGTACTCCAAAAAGGGGCTTTTGTTCCCGCATTCTATATAAATAAAGTGGCCTTTTTTACGGATGCATGGGAGAAAAACATTTTTTTTTTTTCAAAATACGTCAAATTCTCGTTCAACAGGTTGCGGAAAAACTGCAAGCCATCGAGGACAATTACAAAACCCGTTTATTAGACATGCAAAAAAATCACAGCGAGAAAATCAAGGAAATGGAGTCGTTGAAAATGGCCTTACAGGCAGAGAAAATGCAGGTTCAATTGTCTTTCGAAAAGCGAGAACAAGACATTGTTCAAAACATCGGTTCCAAGATCTGTTTGTTCGAGAAAGAGCTCGTAAAGCGCAGGCTTAAAATAGATGAGCTCCAGGGCAAGCTTAACCAACGAGAAAACGAAGCGAAAGAAGATCGCGAGGCCATCGCGCAAATCATGTCCGAGTGGAAGGAGCACATCGCGAAAATTCAGAAGGAAAAGCAAAGCCAGTACGAAGAAATGAAAAAGTTGAAAGCGAGGGATGAAAGCCTGAACGAGGAAATCAAGATATTGAAGGAGAAAGAGGCGAATTTGACCAAAAGGTTCGAGACACTGACTGGAAAATACCACTACATCAAACAAACGGCTCTTCATTATAAAGTGAGTACAATACTGTTAAAAATTTCATTAATTTCAATAAACATTCATGAATGATATTTACATTAAAAATAATAAACACGTGTATTAAACTCAGACTAATTAACTTATCTATTAATTTCAACTAACGCACATTAAAATCTGCCAGTAGTATATCAAAATTAATAGACTTGTAAATTGTATATAGTATATTGTTTATTGCATATTGTATATTGTGTATTGTACAAAGAATTCAGTGAACTAGTCAATAAAACTCAAGAGCGTTTATTAATATTAATCAACTTTGTATATTGGTTTTCTAATACGTTTATATGAAAAACTTCCAAGACAAGTTTATTAAAATTAATACAAAAATTTCTAACAGTGAAGGCTCATGGCGAGTTTTTTCTGAGAAATTCATCTGGTTCATTTTTTAGTAGTATTTTAATAATTTATTATTTACTTTAGTATTATTTTAATAATTAAGCTAAGTAGGAATTTCCCATAGTGAATTTTTCAAATTATGACGTAAACTTGAAAATATAAAACAAATTTCATAGGAATTTGGAACATTTATTGACAAATTTTTCGGGGATAATGAAAATGCTTAAAAACGCGCTGCAAAAAATGATTCTCAAACAGCTTTGTATTTTGCATGGACAAAAACAAAACTAAAAAATTGTTTTGCTGATTGTAATTTTTCCAGTTTATATAAAACTTTCAAACTTTTCTGAAGAACTATTTCAAAATTAGCGAATTACTAAATTTTACGAACATTGGATAATGCTGCTGAAATTTAGTTGAAATAAAATCCTGAATCAGACAAATTCAGTAATAGTATTATTTTGATAATTATACTCAGTAGGAATTTCACTGTTAAAAATGGTACTATCGCAGGACATAAGAAGTTTCACAAAATAAAATACACTAAAAAAGAAAGTCATTCTATCTCACCATTAATTCAAATCCCATTTAAAAGCTCTAAAAAATGCCTTGAAATTTAGTTATGTTGCGAAATAAAAAAATGTTTCGAAATGTTGAAATTTTTAACATTTCACTTTTTGAGTGACAAATTTAAATGAATTTAAATTAAACAGCTTTAAAGTTTGCATGGGCAAAAACAAAACGAAAAAATTGTTTTGTTGATTTTAATTTTTTTAGTTTGTATAAAACTTTCAAACTTTCCCAAAGAACTATTTCAAAATTAGTAAATTACTTGACGAAAATTTGATAATGCTGCTGAAATTTAATTGAAATAAAATCCTAAAATTCGTTGATTTTTCATCAAAGTTTATATTAATTTTTGCAAACAAGCAAAATCCCAATTCGATAATAACGATATGAAAAAATACAAGTTTTCTACATAATGTACGGCAATGAAAAATTTATTTATTTATTTATTTATTTATTTTTGTATAAATAAATGTTGAATAGTAGTATATGTAATATAAATAATAAATATAATTTTTTTACAGGACTTTCCGCCTCTCGAAATTTCGAAAAAAAAAAATTTTGTCATAGAATAATGAGCTCCAAATTTCGATTATGTTTTGACAATATTAACAAATTTTCCATTTCAAGAAGTTCACTTGTTACAATAAATTTTCCAAATTTTGTAAGACATCGTAATTAATAGAATTGTTTTAAAAAAAATTTTCCAGCAACACGCGGAGTCAAAGGAAGACCGTTTTTCCAATGAACGCAAACGTCTCGAAGAAGAGTACAAGAAAGTAGTAACGAAAGTTCGACAAAGATTCGAGGCAATATTCGACATCCAGAACGAACAGGTATTACGGCAACTCAAAGAAATCGAACTCAGCACGAATGAGGAGTTGAAAAAATCTCGAACAAAGTACAAAAGTAAAAGTTAGAACGTATTAATAGCATTAGCTTGCAATATAGCTCTTATCGTTTAGCATAAATCTTAGGTAGAAGAAGCTCCTTATTTTTTTCAATGAAGCACTTATCGTACAACACGTATTAAGATCCTTAGACTAATTGTAAAGTACAACAACCTTTTTTTTCGACTTGGATGGAACCAACATCAAATGTTGTAATATTTATTCACAATATTTTTCATCATATAAATATATATATTATATATATCATAAATTATATATTATATATATTCATATAAAGAATGACCCGTTTACGGAGTCACGTAAGTTTGATATTGGATTTTACAAAATTGAGATTGTATATCGTGAACGCGCAAAATACTCGATGCGTCGACATAATATTCGAAAAGACTGGAATTTTATTATTAGTTGAGGAATTATCGTGGGGAAATGTTTCGAGTTTCACTACGATTTCAGGAACGAAGAAATTCTCTTGGGAAATTTGTACAAAGTGTAATTTATGAAAATTGATTGTTTTATTTAACGAGCGTTTCGGTACTTTGGAGTAATAAGGGAAGGAATATGAATTCGTTCATTTATGAATTTTGGGTAGGATTTTATGGATAGATCATCTGTAATTTTTATTTAATTTGAATTTACTTTGCTGAATTTCAGACTGAAAATTCTCGAGATGACTCGGAGCTGTTTTGAAACTTATATTTTAGGCCCAAGTTGTTTCTTTGTCTTTGAAATGTTTGGTTCTTAATTAGTTATTTCAACAACAAAAATTGTAAATACAAATAACACTGAAAGAATCTAAAATTCGTATTTCAATCATGAAATACTTGAAAGTTTGGATATTCTTGGTGTCTAGATTTAATTACTGAAATTTTTCAAAATTAATTTAAACATTGTAACCTCGAAATTCAAAAATTTCGAGTATTGTATTGAAAATGTATGTTTTAATTTCTAACCAAAGTAGTGTTTTTAAAATTAAACTGTGTATACATTTTAAAATCGTTTCAAAATGGCTCCAAGTAATCGTTAGAATTTAGGGAATTAAGATCTGTTCAAGTTACGAAACTCGATTGAAAACGTTGCTCTCTTTTATAAGTATTTCTATTCGTAGCGGCAGTATTTCTCGCAGAATCATCGAGCTTGCTTTTTTCACAATTAACATTTTACATTTTCACCATACTTCACTATTTGAAAAACATTATTCTGGGGTGTTTCGTGTTAAATCGCATGAATGCATTTCCAGAGAGATATTTTTTGGTTTCTTAAAAGTCAGAAAATATGATTAACGCGATGTGAAAATTTTCCAGATTCATTGTATGAAAATTTTTAATGTTTTTTATTTTAGATGAGAATATCAATTCAATCTTGAATCGATATTCAGTTATAAAAATTTGAATTTAAAAAAAAATGAAAAAAATATATAACTAGTTTTTCTTCGCTAAGATGATCCGAAAAAAAATTATTTACAATATTTGAAATTATTATAATCCTAATATTCTTCTTTCCAAAGAAAAACTTACAAAATTTTTGGAATTGTTGCCAGATTTTCAGCCCAGTTTAAAAACATTTTTGTTCATCTACTTTATTTAATGTACTTACCGTAGTAATTAGCAGTTTAGATAATTTAATGTACTTATGAAATGCACGAAAAGTTTTCTCACATTTCGTAAATTTCAAAGATGAACATTCAGTCAAAACTTACATAATTAGGAAAATTTTTACCAGATTTTAGAAAATTTTTTTTTACATTTCTAGACTACTTTATTGTTCCAATAACTTGTAGAAATTATTATAAACTTTCAAGTTTAACATTTCTTGTATTATTTAATTGAAAAACTGGCCAAAAAATTTGAAAATGCTTCCAACACTTTGATATTTCAAGTATTGTCTATAAAGAAAAATTTCTTAAACGAATCGTTTGTTGCTCATAATAATTTACTGAAATTTGCGTAAATTTATAAATTTTTTGTTTATTTTCTTTGATTTTTTGTATTTCGATTTATCGGTTGAATTACTTAAAAAACGTTGTGCAAATAAATAGACTTAAATATTGCATTATTTACTAGGAGTCCAAGAGAAAAATTGAACTCTTCTCTAGCAGTTAATATGTGATTATATAATTGCAAACAAAATTAAAAAAAAGAAAAAACAAGTTCACTCTTACGATTTTCGATCATCAGCAACGATTATTATGCGTTTTTTTTTTCGTTTCATTATCACGATTTGAAAACTGATAAAGCAATTAAATCCATATTGTGTTTATCAATATTAAAGTATCAAAAAACACAACGAATCAGGCTATTTTTAACTATCCACATTGCTTGAAAAACTTGTTTTCAAAAAACAAAATTAAAAAATTTCTGTTCCGAAGTATTTCCATTTAAATATTAACTGCTTCACACCCAATAATAAAGATTTTCCTAGTGTATTAGAATTTTATAAGGTTAGATTATAAAGAATGAAAACCTGAAACAGAATCTCAAAGTTTATCCATGATGTCTATGATTTTTATGACAATTTTACAAAATTCTATAACTTTAAGAAAAGTTTTTCAAGTATGGCAACTTGAAAAATTTATGAACATTTATATAATATTTGTCTCGGAAAAATTTCATGTAACACGGAATGCCCATCATAGAGAGTATTACCAGTTTAGCCTTAATGTTTTTTTTACAGTAAGTACATTAATTTATTATTTATTCATAAGTGACAAATCCTGAGTCAACGTCCGTGCCTTTCTTTTATAATCGGAGAAAGAACGTGAATCTCGCATGAGGTTTTTGCATATTTCTCAAAATAATTTTGCAAATAGCTGTTATCAAAATACCACCTACAATATTTTTACAAAATCTTCCTGTAACACGCCAATAATTATTAGCAGTTAAATGACGTTAATTTTGAATGTATAAGCAGAAATAATACATTTCTTCACTAGTGTTTAGTAAAATTTTTTTCACAACTCGAACATCGAAAACTCGATTTACGACGTCTGCCAAAGATGGCGTAACTGAGCGATTTCAGGTTGTTTCATTTACTCCACT